>VDFB02273343.1:0-79034 GCA_007258455.2 Sequoia sempervirens | reverse complement strand
CATCATGCTTACTGATAGGGTAATAGCCACTCAAGCAATAAACACATAATTAACGCATTGATTGCCCCCACAACCTATAAGACCTTGCTCAAAGAATATGTAATTTAGTGTGCCCACTTGCCCTGTTAGCCCTTTTAACAACAACCAATACTTCTAGTTATCAAGTATCGTAAACAAATAGCCAAGCCATTCATGACCACTACACTTTTTACAATGCAAGGAAAATAATACAATATTCATAATCTTGAACCAGAGTAACAACAATAAAATTTGCTAAACAATACATAAACATTAGAAATTTCTGCAAGCATTTCCCATTAGCCCTTCTAACAACAACCAACCATCATGTTCTTGTGGGGTTTTTGTCCCTCGGTTACGTTTTTGTATGCTCATTATTCTGTAAAAGTTGAATGCATTGACTATGTGTTTATTATGTTGGTAGCCAATGAGCAAAGGTCAAAAATAAAATTGTGTGACATGTGTTCGAGGGATGGTTTTCGCTTATTGTTTTTTATTGTTACTTGAAAAGCTTGTGTATTTTTCACTGTTGGTTGTTGTCTTCGACATTTTTCATTCTGTGTAGTGCTTGATCGAGGGACAAGCTATACAAACGGTGTGCAACTGGTGAGTGGCTTGCTTATTTGTTTTTAATACTTGATAAGTAGAAGCATTATAGGGAAAAGTGAATGGTTTGAGCAAGGTTTTCTGGACTATGTACACATGCAGTGAATATATAGTTAATTCATGAAATTTTAGGTGAGTGGTGGGTTTTGTGTATGCTTATTGTAGTTTGACTCATGAAAAGCTTGTGGGTTTTTTAGCCTTTTGCATGTCTGTCCCTACATTCTACAAGGCCTTGCTCAAAGCGTATGTAATTTAATGTGTCCACTTGCCTCATTAGCCCTTTTAACAACAAACAATACTTCTAGTTATCAAGTATCGTAAATAAACAACCAAGCCATTCACGACCACTACACTTTAAAAAAATAACAAACATGCAGAAACAAAACCAAAAGTTAAAAATCCCACAAGCTTTTCAACAAACGATAAACAAACGATAATGAGCACAAAAAAAACTTAGCAGTCACCTAAGTTTCCATAAATTAACTATGCATTCATTGCTTCCATACCCACCAACTCTCCAACATATTGCGAGTTTTGCATTCAATGCATTAAACATGTGTTCAACGCAACAAAGCATAGGGAAGCATTCTCATTTACACTTGTTTACCATTTACACATTACAAGGTATTGGAATTGCTCCATGCCACTAGGCTCAGCATATTGTTTTTGGCGTGACTTTTGATTAATGAAAGTGGATTAATATTTACAAAACAATTAATTAATATTTAAACCTCCAATTTACCTACAAAGTTGTTATTCCTATGAACTTTACTTTTTATGGTCTATTTTTCATTAGCATATGTTCTTTTCTAAATTCACGGTAAATGCAATTTTTTATAATTAGTTTAGTTGACTAAATGAATTTAATATATATAGATAAAAAAAATTAGACATGGTTAAAATATTCAAAAATATTACTATTAATTGAACATATGGTATTAAAAAAGCTAAAATACTTGTCAATTTTTAACTTATTGCTAATATTAATATTTTATATGTCTTGTATATAAAATAAAATAAATAAAATACTCTTATATTTTTAATATCTTCATTTTGTGCAATGCTTTTAAATTTTCATTCTATTACTAATATATTTACTTTAAATGTCTTGCATATAAAATTTAATTTAAAATACTTTTATATTCTTAATATCTCCATTTTTTTAAATGCTTTTAAATTTTAAACTTATCACTAACAATCATATATCCAACCTAATCCAACACTAAAAAATCCAACTAACACCAACACTAATAGGACTTTTCTTACAATATATCCAACCTAATCCACATCCACAATTCCTTTCAACATATTTTCACTACTACATACATAGACTCTACACTAACACAAGTTAGTTGCAGGTTAGCTATAGGTGATCTATAACACCTCTATAGATTAGTTACAAAAATCCCAAAAATACATCTAAAGCCTCTATATCATATTCCAATGATCATCATGTCTACCAAGAAGACATATACCTTGTAGGACTTCGATTACGAGGGTGATTTTTGGTCTAGTGTTGACCATAATATCTAAAAGTACACCAATAACACTGACATAAATATGTGGATCATGTCATCAAAACAAGTTTTGAAGAATACACATAATGATCTACATAAATTCTCATTCTCTCATTGTGACTCTGCCTAGGTCTCACAATTTCTCATATGAAATAAAATCTAGGAAGAAACAATAGACTACAAAGAGAAAATATTCTTACTATACTACATACCATGTCATTTTTCCTTAACAATATCCAATTATTCAAACCCAAAGTCAAATTGACAGTAATAGATCAATAAATCAACAAGGATGTAAGCTTCTCAATTGAAGGAAGATCAAACTAATAACCATTATCACTATGGAATATGCACAACACAATTCTTGCACTCCTCAAATCTATCCTCAAAATAAACTCATGCACATGACAAGGAAAAAGAAAAAGACACCATGTGATGCACTCCACAATATAAGCTCTCTCAAACTAACAATTGTAGCTTAAGATTCATTACCATGAAGAGACAAAGCACAAAAAATAGAATGCATACAGGAAAAATAGGTGAGCATTACCTATCAAATGATTCTTTTTTGAAAGGACCAAAAGTGAGGAATGAGATTGCTCCATCCACCAACAATTTCCTTATTAGGTCCATGTTAAAATTGTCTCCAACTCTAGGTGAAGGCTCCTTAATCTTTTTATTGAAGCCTCAACAAAGAGCCATGTTCCAAAATTTGATTTCCAACCTCAACCAAGTCTCTAGTATCCATTAACACCTAATAGACCATCTCATGATTGAACTTTAACTATATAACTATAATCTCCAAAAGCTCCCAAGGAAAAAATGACTATTGTACTCAATACTAAAATACTACCACAAATCAATGCCAAATCTCCCTTTGCATAATGAATACAAAATAAAAGAACTCACCATGATGTGATTTGCATGTCCCTCACAAAAAAGATATATATGTTTACAATCAATTGTTAGTGAAGTACATAAATTTAGTAGACATTTTTCTCAAAAAAACTAAGACCCATCATGAAAATTAATACACTTAACTAAGATTCCGTAAAAATTATATAAATTATTAAGAATCTTTTATCATTATTAATTAATTATCTTTTGGATAAAATGATTCTTAATATATATATTTCTTATTAAACTAAAATTTGAATTCAAGTAAAACTAGTATCTTGAAAATAGAATTCGTCTTTCAATTTAAACAATAATAAAATAGTGATTTGGATCTCTTCTTATTAACTTAAAAAAGAATTGATTTGAAATCAGACACAATTCTTTGCATCTAGTCTTATCAGATACCTACATTCAAAACTAGAGAAAGGAACCTTAATTTAGAAAAATACTTTAATACTAAATGTTGTCTCTACCTAATCTTTAAATTCATTACGCATAAAACTTTAAGTTCACTTGTCACGGTGTAATTTCCCCAAGAGGCGAACTACATTGGAAGCCAAATCTTTGTTAACATTTTTTCCTTTTTAAAAAAACTGACGGGTGCATGCCTGTCTGTTGTGCTGGCGGTGGTGGGTTGTTGTGCTGATAGTGTAACGCATGATATTAAAGAAATTCGTTAGTACATTAAGGGGTTTAGGAATATTTACCTGGAAGAAGTTTTTGCACAGCATTTATTCATGCGTTTCATTCTCATGCACATAAATTGCTTCACTGTAAACCCTTTCGAGTCCATGCATGCACAACCCGCCATTACCAGATGCAATTCCACGCTGGATTTCATCGGCTGTGGATGCCGAATTCCAAAAGCTTTCCTCAGATTCATCATCCAAAGCCCTCCGGTACTCCTCCGAATTCCTCCCAATTATAATACATAGTTTATAATTTGTAGTTATTGTGTATTTCAATAATGTAGTTACAATTTTTTTTGTTATTATTGTAACTATTGTTTTTATTATTATGACAGTATTTTGATGTAATCTTATAATTTATGGAAATAGTATGAAAATTTCTAAATTTGATCTTTCTTTATTAACATAATTATTCATTTGAATTATGAATTTTGATGTATAAGTTATAAAGAAATATGAGTTTTAAAAAGTTATAATTAAAATATTTAAAGCTATTTTTTTGTATAAACAATTAGTAGGGTTATTGCAATGATATCAAAGTTGTGATCGTGCCATCCCATAAATCATGGAGTCACCATACCATGTTGCAAGCTTCAATATATATGAAACTATACTTAGAGGGATTCAAAGAGAGATTATCTTTCTACACTTCAAGGAATTATATTGAGATCATTAGTAGAAGAAATTACTTTAAGGTTTGTAAATTACTAGAATCTATCAAAATATTTGAAGGCAACTTTGTTATTTCAAAAATATATAGAATTTTATTTCCCAAACTATTGGATAAAAACAAAAAGTGGACAAATACATAAAAGGAAGAGTCACAATTAGTACTGACATATAAATTTTCAAAACACCATATTTGAACAACTCAAAGGAAGAATCACATAAGAAGAGACATTATGCATCTACTAGAGGACCACACCTCCAATTATTACAAAGAAGATGAATGCATATAGTAGAAATAATTTGAGAAAAAATAAACTTTTCTTTTGTAATGAACCTTGGGAGTTAATTCATGGATATCAAAGAAAAAATGAAGTAATTCTAAAAGAAGATTTATGAGTTTAATATTTTGAAATATTTTATATTTTTATGTTATTGTTATATTTTTATTTAAAAATGATTTTTTCACAAATCATTTTAATAAGTGTTATTGGAATTAGTTTTTCTTGTAATATGTTAAAAATTACATTTCATACTAATCAATTAAAAGTACTTGCAAATATTGATTGTTATTTTATTTTATTCATATAAGAATTATTTCAAATTAAAAAAAAAATTATAAATAAAAATAACTCTTGACTAAATAAAGTAAAATTAAAAATTTGTATAGTTATAAAGTAAAAAAGATAAATCTTAAGTAAACAAAAATAAGTATGAAATACTAAATGAACAATAATGTATATTTTAATTAATATATTTATATTATTTGAATAAAAATATTATATAAATATATTATCATAAAAGACATTAAAAACATTCAAACATAAAAAAATATATTTAAAGAAATTAAAAATATAATATAATTCAAAAATAATTTATTATATATATGTATTTTTTATTTATAAAACTTTTTTCATCTTTCTTCATAACATTTAAATTATATTTATTATTATTATTATTTTAACTGTATAACCTTAATTGGTCAAATAAAAGCAGTTGATACGAACAAATATATATTATTTTCATTGTTAAAGCAGTTGATACGAACAAAAATATATTATTTTCATTGAAAATTTTAACAAAATTTTTGAAACATTTAGTGATTTGTAATTTGTTTGAAATGATCAGTGCCCATGGATTACTGCTCAAGAGTACTTGCGGTGCAAGAGTGATGTACGCCTAGCAGTTCAACCATCGCAGGTCGAAAATCAAGAGCGTAGTGGGTAGAACAGCGCCACGAATAAAAAAAAATTGCCGGGAGTTTATTCCTTTTCTTTTCCTTCCTTTCTTTTCCTCAATCTTCTTATCTGTTTATAGCTGTGCATGCACAACTCTCCCTTTATTTATTTGGTTGGATGGATTTTTTTTGGCATGGGTTTGCATATCTTACTACTGCAACAATTCTTTATCCAACCAAAAGAGTGAGTTTTTTTGCAGTCTTGTGCCAGGAGAGATTGGGAATACAAAACCTATTACAACAGTATTGGTTATTCACACTTACCCGACTCTTTTTTTTATTACGCCAAAGGCGTGTCACTCTTTGAGCTTTTGAAGCTCATTTTTACCATCCACGGTTGGAGCGCACAGAGGGCTTGGCAAGGTTCTCCATCTATTCACAACTGTTGATCGTTTCACAAAGCACTGCTACGCAATGACTCTCCACCTCCCTTCCTCTCCATACGGGAGTATGTCTAAAATATCTGTGTTTAATGTCACATTAAATCTCCTTCGAAAATATCTGCCTTCTATTAATATCTGCCTTAGTTTCGAGACCTACTTTTTTACCAGTGACATCAACAAGATTTGTCCAGATTCTTGAGGTAATTCCATTCCATATTTTACTACTTCCCCTGCTGCTAATGCATTCCGCCTATGAATAGATTGAAGCAGCAAGATAAAGTAGCAACAGTATAGAACTTGGGTTTCCTAAAAATTTCCTGCACCTTGTGCCCATTTTCTCTCACTGGCATCATTGATAGGTCGACACAATTTATGCAGAACTGTAGTAAGTCACTTCCCATGATTTCGCTTTATTGTATTTTTTTAACCTATCCATTTGCATTTGCTTCAAATTTTCTAGGGTTTTTTTTGTTGGAATATTAACCCTAACTGCTGTCGTCCCCGCCAACCGTCGCCCGCTATATCGCAATCAATAAATTAGCCATTGCGATACCGCGGGAGTCTTCGGTAATCTTTTTGTTTTATATCAACCGCCTGACGTCACTCCAGCCAATGCCCGCTATATCGCAATCAATAAAATATTCATCGCGATATCACGGGAGACTCCGTAGAAGTTTTACTTTATTCTAACCGCTAGGTGTTTACCGCAGTTTACCGGGCCGTCAACTAACCGCTGCCCGCAATATCGCAATCAAGATTTTAACCATTGCGATACCGCGGGGAACTATGGAGAAAGCCGCCACCGCCAGAATGTTTCGGAGTACGAAGGAATTAATATTTAAGTTTTTATATTATGTAAAGGACATTGTATTAAATGCATTTTGACGGGGGAAAAGTTAGTTAGGTGATTTTGAATTTAAATTGTTATTTCGGGCTTTCTCATCCGTGAAAATTCTTCACGTGACTTTTTACCTGAGCATATATTTTGTAATTGCAATTTTATTTTTGGACAAGGAATGAGAATGAGAAGAAGGTGAATGTGAGCAAACAGAAAATTACGAGCAGCAGCTCTGTGTGTTAGAAAATAATATTTTATATTTTAATTTTTACTGTGTGTGAAAATTAATTTCCTCCTCTGCCTCTGGGCCTTCACGTGGTATCAGAGAAAGTTCGAGTATCAGAGCAAATTGATTATCAGAATCAATTTTATCAAAGTAGATTATCTGGGTAAATTTTAAAAATGGCAGCAAGCACAAGCTTGACAAACCCACAAATTCCACAGTTTAATGGGAAGAATTATGAGTACTGGTCAATTACAATGAAAGCACTATTTAGCTCACAGGATATATGGGATTTAGTAGAGAATGGATTTGCAGAGCCAGCAGATGTAGTAGCATACAATGCTTTAACACAAGCAGAGAAAGATTTATTAAAAGACACAAGAAAGAAAGATTCAAAGGCTTTATTTTATCTGTTTCAAGCTGTACATGAGAGCATTTTTCCAAGGATTTCATCAGCAACAAACAGATTGACACTGAACACTGAAGAACAACAGCACCACAGATTGCAACACATAGGATTGTAGATTCATCTCTACACCCAAGTCATTGGGGTGGTTAATCAAATTAGGTCTCATGGAGAAAATCTGGAAGATACTAGAGTTGTTGAAAAGATTTTAAGGAGTTTGCCCACAAAATTTCTACCGGTTGTAGTTGCTATAGAGGAGACAAAGGATCTCTCACAGTTCTCAGTTGATGAGCTGTATGCTTCTCTAATTTCTCATGAACAAAGGCTGAAAAGGTCAGCAGATACATCACTGGAGCATGCTTTCAAAACTCAAGCTTCAGTTAGTCAAGGAAGAGGCAGAGGTAGATCAAGAGGAAGAGGAAGAAACTCTTACAGAGGTGAAAGATACAGTTTATCAAACTCAAGTGGAAGAGGCAGCAATCAAGGCTCAAACCAAAACCCATTACAGAATCAGTCACAAAATCAAAGGTATGAGAAATCTCAAGTCCAATGTCACTACTGTAAAAAATATGGGCATTATATGAATGAGTGTAGAAAGAAGCAAGTATGATAATAATAGACAAAATGCAAATTTTTCAAGAGAAGGTCAAAATCAGGATTCAGATAAGAGAACAATGTTTTTAGCTTGTAATGTTGCTCAAGCAAATGAAAAAGATGTATGGTTTTAGATTCAGCTAGAGTAATCATATGACAGGGAATCTAGAAATGTTTTCAAGTTTAAATGAGAATGTAAAGTCTGATGTTACATTGGGTAATGACAACAAAGTGTCAGTCAAAGGAAAAGGAGATGTCAATATTCTAACTAAACAGGGGGAGAAAAAGTATATTTCAGATGTGTATTTTGTGCCTGGTCTGAAACATAACTTAATGAGTGTAGGGCAACTAGTTCAAAAAGGGTATAGAGTAACCTTCAAGAATGGTCTGTGCACAATCTTAGACAAATACCCAAGCAACCAACTTATTGCAAAAGTCAGAATGACAAACAACAGAATGTTTCCCTTAAAGATAAGGCCAGATTTGAATATAAATTATGCTCAAACACAACACTTAATAAATTCACAAGTGGGTAGGGAAGAAACTACAGCAGTAGTGCAGACAATCTTTCAAGCTGAGATAAAAGATGAAAACTAGTTATGGCACCTGAGATTTGGTCATCTCAACTTTGGAGGTTTAAATTTACTTCATAGGAAAGGCATGGTCAAGGGACTACCTTTAATAGAAAAACCAGAAAGGGTATGTGAAGGGTGCATCTTAGGAAAACAACATAGAGAATCATTTCCTACAGGAAAGTCAACTAGAGCAAAAGCCCCTTTGGAAATTATACATTCAGATTTGTGTGGACTAATGCAAACACCTTCAATAGGTGGTAGTTTTTATTTTCTGACATTCATGATGATTATTCAAGAAAAACATGGGTCTATTTTCTAAAGCAGAAAAATGAAGTGTTTGATCTGTTTCGTCAGTTCAAGAATTTGGTTGAAAAACAGAGTGGTTATTATATTAAAGTGTTGAGAACAGATAGAGGTGGTGAATATATTTCAAGAGAATTTTTTAATTTTTGCAAAGATCATGGAATTCACAAGCAATTCACAACTAGATATACACCTCAACAAAATGGAGTAGCTGAAAGGAAAAATAGAACAATCATGGAAATGGCTAGAAGCATGTTGAAAGCCAAACACTTGTCAAATGAATATTGGGCAGAAGCAATTTCTTGTGCAGCCTATATAATGAATAGGTGTCCAACAAAAAGTGTTATGAATATAGTACCTGAAGAAGCATGGACAAGAAGAAAACATAGTGTTACTCACATGAGAGTATTTGGATGTGTAGCATATGCACATGTGCCTGATGAATTGAGAAGGAAGCTAGATAACAAAGGAGAAAAATGCATATTTGTTGGATACAGTGAAGAATCCAAAGCTTATAAGCTTTATAATCCAACAACAAAGAAAGTTATAATCAGCAGAGATGTACAATTTGTAGAAGATGAAGCATGGGATGGAAGTATAGAGAAGACAGTCAATATTTCAGCTAGTATACCTCAAGAGGAGAATGAAGTTCCAGCATCAACAAATATTCCAACTATTGTGACTCCTACCACTCCCATTCAAGCTCAGCAAAGTAGTCCACAAGTGACACCGGCATCGATTGTAAGAACAACCTCAATCATTCAAGGAAGCAGTCCAACAAGAGGACAACAAACACCATCTACAGCAGGACCATCTGGTCCACATTCCACAAGTTCAAGTGATATGTCAAATCCTACATTGGCAAGTCTGAGAAGACAGAAAATCAGAAGCATAAGAGATATAGATGAGCAAAATGAAGGTGAGAATAATTTAGATCAGACTTCTCTTTTTGCATTTTATTCTCAAATAGAAGATCCAATTCATTTTGAAGATGCAGTCAAAGATGATAAATGGGTAAGTGCTATGGATGAAGAAATTGAAGCAATTGAAAAGAATCAGACATGGGAACTAGTCAGTCTTCCAAAAGACAAAGATGTCATTGGAGTGAAATGGGTTTATAAAACCAAATTGAATGAAAAAGATGAAGTTCAGAAGCTTAAAGCAAGATTGGTTGTAAAGGGCTATTCACAACAGCCTGGAATTGATTACAATGAGACATTTGCACCTGTAGCACGATTAGATACTATAAGGATGATTTTAGCTTTAGCAGCTCTAATAAGTGGTCTCAGATATCAAATGGATGTGAAGTCAGCTTTTTAAATGGTTATTTAGAAGAAGAAGTTTATGTGGATCAGCCACCGGATATGAAATTCGGGTCAGAAGACAAAGTTTACAAATTGAAAAGGCAATGTATGGATTGAAGCAAGCCCCAAGAGCTTGGTACAGCAGAATAGACAGTTATCTTTTGTTGAATGGATTTAATAGATGTAGCAGTGAGCCCACACTGTATACAAAAATGAATGAAGAAGGTGAAATATTGATAGTATGCTTATATGTTGATGATTTAATATTCACTGGAAATTTGTCAATTGATCTGTTCAAGGCAGACATGAAGAAAGAATTTGAAATGACAGACTTAGGTCTGATGAAATATTTTTTAGGCATTGAAGTGAATCAAAATGAAAATGGTATTTTTATTTCACAGTCAAAATATGCAAATGACATTTTGAAAAGGTTTAATATGATGAAGTGCAAACCAGCACCAACACCTACAGTGACAGGTCTGAAACTAAGCAAGGATGATAGAGGGTCTAATGTTGATCCAACTTTGTTTAAGAGGCTTGTTGGAAGTCTCATGTATCTCACAGCCACAAGGCCAGACATTATGTATGGAGTAAGTTTGATTTCTAGGTTTATGGAAACACCAAAAGACACCCATTGGAAAGCAGGGAAGAGAATTTTAAGGTATGTAAGTGGAACAAGGAATTTTGGCATCAAGTATTCAAGTTCAGATGAGTTCAAACTCATAGGATACACAGACAGTGACTGTGCTGGTAGCATTGATGACAGAAAAAGCACGTCTGGTTATGTATTTAATTTTGGGACAGGAGTTGTCTCATGGTCTTCAAAGAAGCAGCCAATAGTTTGTCTTTCATCAGCCGAAGCAGAGTATGTGGCAGCCACAAGTGCAGCATGCCAAGCAGTTTGGATGAGAAGAATTTTGAAAGAATTGCAAAATGAACAATTGGAGGCAACAAAAATTTACTGTGATAACAATTCAGCCATTGCTCTTTCGAAAAATCAAGTCTTTCATAAAAGAAGCAAGCATATTGATACTAGGTATCATTTTATCAGAGAATTAATTAACAATGGTCAAATATTTTTAGAATTTTGCAGATCAGAAGAGCAAAGTGCAGATATCTTCACAAAGCCGCTGGGAAGAGATAATTTTATTTTTCAGAGAAACAGATTGGGCATGGTGGACAGCGCAGTTATGCTTAAGGGGGAGTGTTGGAATATTAACCCTAACTGCTGTCGTCCCCGCCAACCGTCGCCCGCTATATCGCAATCAATAAATTAGCCATTGCGATACCGCGGGAGTCTTCGGTAATCTTTTTATTTTATATCAACCGCCTGACGTCACTCCAGCCAATGCCCGCTATATCGCAATCAATAAAATATTCATCGCGATATCACGGGAGACTCCGTAGAAGTTTTACTTTATTCTAACCGCCAGGTGTTTACCGCAGTTTACCGGGCCGTCAACTAACCGCTGCCCGCAATATCGCAATCAAGATTTTAACCATTGCGATACCGCGGGGAACTATGGAGAAAGCCGCCACCGCCAGAATGTTTCGGAGTACGAAGGAATTAATATTTAAGTTTTTATATTATGTAAAGGACATTGTATTAAATGCATTTTGACGGGGGAAAAGTTAGTTAGGTGATTTTGAATTTAAATTGTTATTTCGGGCTTTCTCATCCGTGAAAATTCTTCACGTGACTTTTTACCTGAGCATATATTTTGTAATTGCAATTTTATTTTTGGACAAGGAATGAGAATGAGAAGAAGAAGGTGAATGTGAGCAAACAGAAAATTACGAGCAGCAGCTCTGTGTGTTAGAAAATAATATTTTATATTTTAATTTTTACTGTGTGTGAAAATTAATTTCCTCCTCTGCCTCTGGGCCTTCATTTTTTAAAGCAAATCCATTTCATACCTATCCTGCCATCGCTATAGCCTATGAGACCACACTTCTTCAAGGATTTTGTCAATAGTTCACGTGCCTATTCTATTCCGTTTGATGGATGTCCTCAACCTTGTTTGAAGGCTCCCATTTGGGGCTACGCAAGGAGGATGTTAGCAAGGTTGGGAAGTTGTGCGTAACACCCACTAGTTACATCTGCTTAAACTTTTCTAAAGCCTTTCAACAAACCCATTTGTAATATATCTTGCAATCATTGCTTTGCATGACTTGACATCTCTTTCAGGAATTCTGTCAAACAGCTTGTTTTCTTTCTTCATGTTTAGATTCATCATTCAGAGTTAGTAAACAACGAAGAATGTTCACACAAAACCTATCAAATATAGCATTGATTGTGAACTTTATAATTAAATCTATTTCAATTTTGACCTGAGGAAGACCAGTTCTCATATGCCAACACTCGCATACTAGGATGATGGAGTTTAGGCTCAGTTGCGGAGATTTTTTTTAGCAGCAGATATAGACTTGTAGTTGGAAACAACTAATCCTATTGACACGAGAGTTTAATCTGATTTTTACCAGGATTTATGAACTTTTAACATGTGTGATCCTTTTTTTTATCCTTATTTTTCCCACGCTATCTTTATGGAAAATTCCCATGGAAACTGTGGAAAGCAAAGCAAAAATCTTAGGTTTTGATAAGAATTTTCTTAAACTATAGTTTATGTCTATTGAATCAGGCAGTTTTTCTACACATGGGAAAGCTTTTTGGGCTATTAGTATGGATGATCAGTTTGCTAAACTTGATTGATGCTCACTCCAAAGAACTTACAAAAAAATGCTCAATGCTCAAATATATCAAAAAGGTTGATACTTGAATAGAATGGTGAGAAAAATAACGAATTTGACTATTTTTTGTTGGTGGACTGTCATTTTTTATTCTATTCAAGTTTTTCTTGTGGACTCGCAAGTTATTGGCATGTGTTTTGATGAGCTACTCACTAGGCCAGTACTGCTTGCAGGTACTCACCTGAGTTTTTATTCTATGCATTAAAATATAAAGATCCAAATACAAAACTTTTTTTTATTCCACTATGTGATGTGTTTTTTATTCCAAATATACTTAACAGGTCAATTAAAAAGTTACATTGATAGTACCAAAAGACTAACATAATATATAGAACCTAGAACGTAAAAATAGGTATTAGTGACCTTATTCTAGTTCTACGCAAGGCATAATTTCTAAGTGCTAAGTATTTGTGGCTATAATGTTTTTTTAGTTCTTAAAATTTATAATGTATTGCTTATGTCACATGCTAATTGAGTGCTTAATATTCAGTTTCTTGTAAGATAGATGAATATAATACTCTTCCTGGTCCAGGTGTGAAGAGGAAAGCTAACGAGTTTAGTGCAAAAGACATACTCATCTCTCAAGAGTTGCCAAATGGTTAAGATGACACTGTTGATGGTAATGATCAAACAATTGAGAAAGAGAATGATGATGATTTAGGGGTGGACTACTCAAAACTCACTAGAAGGAAAAAGAAGGTATTTGATTTGAGACTTAAAATGGTTAGGATTTTCATTCTATACCCCTTTATTTTGGTTTTGAGTCATTCCCAAGGCTATAATGATTATATTTGACAAGAAAAAATTGCTGTAATAACAAATTCTTATTTCCACTTCAAAGCTTAGTATAATTTGTATATTTATTCTACAAAATGAAGCAAGAAAAGCCAATTAGAAGGACATAATTGCAGAAAAGAAGAGACAAGAGACTATACATGAACCCCGCAGTGTATCAAAACAAAAGTGAATTGAGGAAAAGAAGAAAATTTTGGGAAAGCATTTAGATGCAAATGATCTTGATATTACAAAAGCTCACATGCTAGATAGCAAAGTACAAGAAATGGGACAAGAAGCCTGCTCCATTTGGATGGGATGGTAATACTGTGTTTTTTTAAAGGATTTTGTATGTAGTCTTAATGTAGAAATATAAATCATGTTTTAGGAAGATGATTCTTTTCCATTTATTCTTCAGTAATCAAATGTGTTCCAATTTTATGTTGCCATCATTTGTATAGCTTTTTTAATTTTTATTGTTTTTTCATTTGAGCAAACATGTAAATGGTGTTCTATTTTTCTTTACACATTTTAGTGTTCAACTAGAAGTCTCTATACAATGTTGTCATGTTGAGTGTTGATACTGTTGAGATGTTCCAGGAGAACTATGACAAATTGTTGAATAAGCATAATAGATTGCTTAATGAATACAATAAGTTGAAGGCAACTACTTCTCGGGAGGCCTTTCCACCTTCCACCTCCACAGCAGAATTCTCAGCTCAAGATAGAGAGACATTGTCTCTCAAGATTAAAAGACAGAGAGAGGAATTGGAGATAGCTAGAGAAAATGAGGAAAATGGCATATTAAGAAAGGGAACTAATGTGACTGAGAGCATAGGGTATTATAGAGTACATTGCAGCCCTTTCTTTGTAGAACACAATTCTCTCCACTGCAACTATAGGCTACAAAGTTGAACAACTATTGACTCCTAAGAACAACTATTGACCCCTAAGAAGATTACAAATCCATATAAGGCACCTGCAACAATAAAAAGATTTGTCTTGTTGCTCTTGATGTTCAAAAAATGTCTAGTTAACTAATAAGCTAATCAAAAGCTAGGTATTCACTAGGGCTAGAAAAAGGTCATTTGATCTTTTGGTAGTCTGTGCAGCTAATTTTTTTTTGGAAAGTGGGATGTCTTGAATGGAACTACATACAATTTTGTGTCAACCTTCCAAAAGAATAAGTTAAGCATAGACAAGCCTGAATAAGTATCTAACACTATTATAGTTAGGGCTCTGCCAGTAAGTCCACCATTGCTTCCAAAAACAAGAATTGAATTGTCCAAAGAATGATTGAGAACACTACATTGGAAAGTGAAGTTCTTTTGCTTGTGGGGGTGGAGTATTGAGCTCTTTCACCAATGCTTTGTTTTGCCTAAATATTTAAAAAAATGGCTCAATGTCAAATATTAGTTTTAGTTGTATGTTGGCTTCTCTTCTGTTCATGTGTCTTCGTGGTTGCAAATTGATGCCAAAAATTTATTTCCTAAACTTGCACGTTATTGGGTAAGGTTCTTCTGGAGAAGTGTACGAGGGTTTATGGCTTGGAGTGAAGGTTGTTGTTAAGGAGATCCCCATAAATTGCAAGGATTTTGACTCTCTACTACAAGTGGAAATTGTTGTGCATGGAAAGCTGTAGAACCCTTTCATTGTTCAATTGATAGGTGTGTGTTTGACTGAAAAAATATTGGTATCTTGTAATGGAATTTGTCAGCTCCAGCTTGGATAAAATACTAGAAGAACGTGTCAGAGGAAGACCACCTTTGCCACTACCTGTTGCAGTTGACACAATGCTTCAAATCTCAAGGGAAATGGAATACCTTCACAGCCAAAGAATCATGCACATGGATCTCAAGGCATCTAATGTAATCATAAATCCTTTAGAAGTGCCAGAATTTATAGCACAAGAGTATGGGTGAGTTAAGCTGTGTGATTTTGGGGAGTCTAGTTTAAGGCTTTACAGTTTCCCGTCCCTTGAAGTCACCAGGAGAACTTGTTACTAGAGGGCGTTGGAAGTCTTCCAATATCCCCAAGAAGGTTTTGAAATAGACGGGGAGATTCTCAAGCAATATACTATTAAAGTAGATGTATACAACTTTTCCATGACTTGTTATGAGATTCTAATGGGAATGAAACCCTTTGAGGGAGTGGAATCTATTCAATCAATGCCCTGTTGGGACTTTTCATATATTTGTGCTGTATAGTTTGCAATTTAATTTCATATTGGATGATGCCAACTAGTGAAATTGAAATATGTGGAAAATCAATGGTGTGTTTGACAGTTTGTGTGTGAACATTCTTCATTGTTTACTAACTCTGAACGATGAATCTAACCATCAGTAACTTCCAAATCATGAATACTTTGTTTCTTTTGCTTTCAACAACTGACCTTTGTAATATCCCTGAATTGGGATATCTTCAAATCTTACCACAATGTTAGCTTCAAACCCAAATTCAGATATAACATTGCAAAATCTGAATATGTAGACGAGTACAAACAATAGATATATACACATTCACTATTCACAATATCATCTTCATTCATGGATCAAAATGGAAAAAGTAGTCGTCTATTAAAATATTTCCATGTTCATCTCTGATTATGATTCTTGCACAAGCTTTTCCAGGGTAGCCATTAGAAGAACCATAGAAATTTAGTTTCAGATGACTTGGGGGGGTTCCAGGGGTTCCTGCCTTACATTCTTACAATTTTTCTATTTATCTCTTACCTCATTAATGTGAAGTGCAGTGATCCCTTTTTAGGGAAATGCCTAGAAAAATAGGACATGTCCACAAGGAACACTAAGCTATATCACACACACACACATGACCCATGTTAAAGGATTAAGAAAATCCTTGATGATAGCTAATTTGCTTTGCATTAAATATAATTGGCTGTTAAAAGACAATGAAATGAGACATACAACTGAAGTTAGATAAGCCATAATTGTTAGATTACCTTTCCTCTACATGCATATACATATGGTGAATAGTAAATAAGCACAAGTGTACCTATATGTATGTGACAACACCTATTGTTAGTATGATAAAGAAAAAAAGTTCATGGAGAAATAAGTAAGACGGTATGGACATTAACATTAATCCAACTCTAGTATAGAAAGAAGATGTAAGGAGATAAAGTTGGGAATAAAGGAGATCAAACCATGTATTCAATTTCAACTAACATGGATATAGCAAGGAACTTGCAAGTAATTTCTTTAGTATCATATCTAGATATGCATATTTATGAGAAAGAAATACCAAACCGTCACATAAACAAATAGTTATTAGTTAGAGATGGAAGAGTTTTCAAGTTTTGAGCAACAAATGGTCCAAAGCCTTGAGAATGCATATAGCCTTTGCCCAAAATTAATAAAAAAAGAATTATAATTATCAAAAATGAAATTCACTATAGTCCACTAAGTAGTACTATTAGATATTCATTTTTCCTGTTTGGCATTAGAATTTTCCAAACTCATTTTTGTATATCAATGCTCAATGTTCAATGTCAAAGATGTTATTTATTTCCTTTACAATCTTTAATGTTGTTTAAAATTTAAATACACAATTGAAAAGCTATAATTTATTTGTATTTATTCATTATATATTCTCCTTCTACTATCTCACCTCCCCAACACACCATCATTGCAAAAATTTGGGATAAATTTTTCTTTCCTAGACCTGTCTCCTCATGATGGAAACTTAGAGAAACAAAGATTTTTAAAGATAAATATATAAACCAGTGCTTGTTAGGTTGTAAGTTGTCATAATTTTTATTACTCAAACATGATGATAAGCAAGACAAAAATATATAAAATCATGTACCTTATTCTATGATATGCAAGTTGGAAGCTGTACGAACAAAAATATGGTAACAAGTTGTTTTTTTGGTTTTCCTCAAAATTTTAGGTTTATTCTATGCTTCAAAATCCAGATAACCTTCTATATCTTACAATTAGTTATCTTTACAATCTTTTTTATTTTATGCTATACAAAATAATATATGTACTCAAACTAACTCAAACTTTATGACAATTTTTAAAGTTAATTTGTTCAATTAAAATAAACATACAAAAAACAAACTTGCACAACAACATTGACATTAAATTCAATGCAGTTCATAACAATTATCTATTTTTCAATACTAAAATCCATAACTTATCACTAATTGACCTTCCACCTAGGTGCCATTGCTAGTTTATTTTAAAATCCTTATTGTTTCTGGTAGAAATATCTCTCTGTTCACTAACACAGAGCTGATCATTGTATAAATATGCATATGTATATTTTGTTTATTGTATTTCATTTTCTTTGATATCTTTATGCAGGTCGGATGCCTACAAATCCATACTTTAATGTCTTTGCTTAATATTTATTTTTATCATTATGAGGTTTCATACCCAAAACAAGATTGAATGTTGTTATTGGAGTTATTTTATTATATATTGTGCTATCACAAATCAACAGATTCTCTTTGTTTTGACTTCTTTTGTAATTTCGTAGCAGCAATATATTTTTAAAATTTCATATTTTTCTCAATTAATCACTTTTTTATAGACTAAAATATGATTATAAAATATAACATCATATACATTTATAGGCTTATTTATTTTTCTTGTGCCTTTGATGTGAAGAAAAGTTTGATTTCAATTAAATCTCACAAGGCTGCCAATAGGGGAAAAGGAAAGGTCCTTTTTAAGTCCACGATACCATGAGTATATGGGACTCCTCGTACTCCCCCAATATGGGAGAGGCACCTAACTCGTGCTCCACAATACGAGGCCTTCGTACTCCCCCAATATGGGGGAGGCACCTAACTCATGCTCCACAATACAAGGTGTACATACCCTACCCCCTGCAGGATTTGAACTTGTGACCTCCCAGAGCACAAGTTCTCATAATACTATTAAATTTAATTAAAATTATAGTTGTGTTATTTTGTAATAAGATTAATAGTTTAATAAGTAGTGGTTTATTAAATTTTAATGTCTATATGAATAAATAAATAAAAAATGCAAGATTTGATCACAAATATAATTATAAATAACTCATGAAAAGATCAAATAAATAAATCAAAGATAAAAAATTAAAATTGCATAGATCGATTAAAAAAATAAAATAAAAAAGATTTGATTAAATACAAATAGAAATATCAAAAGCAAAGAGATTTGATTGAAACATATATATCAAAAGCAAAGAGATTTGATTAAATAGAAAAATCAAGAGCAAAGAGATTTGATCAAACAAAAAAATCAAGAGCAAAGAAATTTAATAAAAAAAAAATCAATCATGAAAAATCAAATAAATAAATCAAAGATAAAAAATTAAAATCGCATAGATCAATTAAAAAATAAAATAAAAAAGATTTGATTAAATAGAAATATCAAAAGCAAAGAGATTTGATTAAAATATATATCAAAAGCAAAGAGATTTGATTAAACAAAAAAATCAATCATGAAAAGATCAAATAAATAAATCAAAGATAAAAAATTAAAATCTCATAGATCAATTAAAAAAATAAAATAAAAAAGATTTGATTAAATAGAAATATCAAAAGCAAAGAGATTTGATTAAAATATATATATATAAAAACAAAGAGATTTGATTAAACAGAAAAATCAAGAGCAAAGAGATTTGATCAAATAGGAAAATCAAGAGTAAAGAAATTTAATTAAACAAAAAAATCAAGAGGAAAGAAATTTAATCAAAAAAAAATCAAAAGCAAAGAAATTTAATCAAATAAAAATATCAAAATCAAAGACATTTGAACTAACAAAAAAAAGAAAGAAAGATATTTTAGGAAAAAAGAAAGAAAGAGAGATTTTAGGAAATAAAAAGAATAAAAAATATCATCAAACAAAAAAATCAATCATGAAAAGATTAAATAAATAAATCAAAGATAAAAAATTTAAATGGCATAGATCAATTAAAAAAATAAAATAAAAAAGATTTGATTGAATAGAAATATCAAAAGCAAAGAGATTTGATTAAAATATATATATCAAAAGCAAAGAGATTTGATTAAATAGAAAAATCAAGAGCAAAGAGATTTGATGAAACAGAAAAATCAAGAGTAAAGAAATTTAATCAAACAAAAAAAGAAAGAAAGAGATTTTAGGAAAAAAAATAAAAATAAAAAAAATCAAAGAGATTTGATCAAATAAAAATATCAAAATCAAAGAAATTTGAGCTAACAAAACTAAATAAATAAAAGAGATTTTAGGAAAAATAAAATCAAAATATCAAAGAGATTTGATGAAACAAAAATATCAAAATTAAAGAGATTTGATGAAAATAAAAAAATCAAAATCAAAGATCACAAAAGAAATCAAAATAAATTACAAAAAAATTTGAAAATGTTTATTATAAATAAATTAAAAAATCAAATAAATAAATCCAAGGTTAAAAAATAAGTTGATTAAGAGATCAAATAATTAAATCAAGACAAGAATAAATACATTAAAAGATCAAATAAATAAATCAAAGGTAATAAATAAATTAAAAGATCAAATAAATAAATGAATTGATAAAAATAAATTTAAAAAATCAAATAAATTAATCTAAGAGATTTGATCAAAAACAAAAATCAAAGATAAGTCACATAGATTTGAATATATACTTACCATAGATAAACTAAAAGATTTAATAAATAGATAAATAATAAAAGATAAATAAAAAAGATGAAATCAAAATCTTTATTAAAGATCAAATAAATAAATTAAAGATAACAAATAATTTAAATTTTTGAATAAACTAAAAGATGAAATAAATAAATAAAATATTTGATCACAAAGATAAATCAATAAAAAAGGAAAGTTATAGATTTGATCACAAAGATAAATCAATAAAAAGGAAAATTTGAGATTTGATCACATTGATTTGATCACAAATATTTGATTAAACTAGCATATATATATATAATAATATATATAAAATTCGCCTATTTTTTAAATCAATTTCTCACATTAAAGTGTAATAGGATATCTCTCGACGTATTTTATATATATTATTAAATATATATATATGCTAGTTTTAAGCCTTCCACTGCCAACCTAAAAGCTCTTTAGTAGGCGGAGGAACACGACGCACTCCCTCACTTGTTAATATTAGAAAATTAAAATAAATAAAGAAGTTTAAAAAAAATTAATTAATTTAATAAATAAACAATAATTAATAATTAGATACTAATAACTGCATATCAGATTTTGCGTCAAAAATCAACTTTTTGAGTTTTTTGCTGGAAAGGTTGCCTTTTACTTATTGTACACGGTACTATTTCCTTAAAATGTGTGGACAGTTCACAATATCTGTACGATTTCCTTTGAATGTGTGGACAGTTCATAATATCTCATTCTTTCGTTTTTGCTTTACTTTGGTTACCTTTTCTGCACTATGTTTATATTTGAATAACCAGAGAGCTTTCGGGATTCGAATAACCAGAAAGCATTCATATATTATGCTAGAGGCGTGAGAAGGGAAAATACGCAAAAAACAATGGAAACTTTGCAATTCGCAAAAAGGTAAATCTGCACCATTTTGTAAGCTTGGTTTACTCTTAATTTATATTCCCATTCACAGGTGTATTTCTATTTCAATTTTGGCTTCTACGAAAAGAAATATTTCAATCTGTTGGCCATATGCTCTGAGCTTTTTACTTTTATGTCGCTGATTATGTCTTAAGTTCAAACAGAAAATCGAAGTCGAGCTGGAGCTCGACAGTGGAAGGCGTAAGCGTGGTCCTTGTACTTTTCCTCATCCCTACGTCGCTTATCGTCAAGGCCCAGACAAACTTTATCTACAACCAATTCAATGCGTCGAGCCTCGAATTGTTTGGTAATGCTTCAGTGGAGTCCACTGCCATCTCCCTTAATCAACGATCTCAACATAGTATGGGCCGTGCTTTCTATCGACATCCTGTTAGTATGAAAGATCGTGGCTCTCTGAATTCGACTTTCTCTTTCAGCACAACATTTGTGTTTAGCATTGTTCCTTCTTCGGCTTCACAATCTGGGTTCGGACTGGCGTTTTTAATGACGCCCAGCAGATCTCCAGAGGGAATTTTAGCAGGTCAGTACCTTGGCTTGATTAGTAATATTTCAACTATGGGACAGGCCTCTAATCATCTGTTTGCGGTTGAGTTCGACACATTAAAGAACTTGGAATTTAGGGATATCGACAACAATCATGTTGGTGTGGATCTCAACGACCTCTGGTCTGCAAACTCTACGCCTGCGGGCTACTGGATTAACAGCAGCCGATTCCAGGAATTGGATCTCAACAGCGGACATAATATTCAAGCTTGGATTGATTATGACCATTTTCAAAACGAGCTCAAAGTCACCATAGCGGAGGCTGGTCTTGATCGCCCACAAAAACCACTCTTATATATGAAAAATATATCCCTGTCCAGCATTCTAGAAGAAGAAATCTACGTTGGTTTCTCAGCAGCTACGGGAGTCATTTTTGAAGAGAATTACATCCTGGCCTGGAGCTTTACTACAAACGGAACGGCCCAGTTCCTGAATACATCTAATCTTCCATCCTTTATACACAGAAAATCCAAGAGCTCAAACTCCGGACTGATATCTGTTAGCACAGCTTGCGTCTGCCTCATTCTCTTGGTGGTGGCAGCATCACTCGTGTTGTTGAAGAAACACCGGTACAGAGATCTTATCGAAGAATGGGAAATGGAGTATTGGCCTCACAGGTTTAAGTACAAAGACCTACATATTGCAACCAAGGGCTTTCGAGAGGGAGAACTTTTGGGTTCCGGAGGCTTCGGTAAGGTTTACAGGGGAGTGCTTCCCACCGGCCTCCAAGTAGCGGTGAAATGTATCCGTAGAGAAACCGATGAAGGGGTGAAGGAATTCATAGCAGAAATCTCCAGTCTAGGTCGCCTTCAACATCGAAATCTTGTACAGATCAGAGGGTTCTGCAGGAGGGAAAAACAGCTATTCATAGTTTATGACTGCATGCCAAATGGGAGCCTGGACAAGATGATATTTGGAGAGCCAAAGAAGATTTTCGAGTGGGATCACAGGTACAGAGTCCTCAGAGATGTGGCTGCAGGTTTGCTGTATCTTCATGAAGAGTGGGAGCAATGCGTAGTGCACAGAGACATCAAGTCCAGCAACGTTTTACTGGACTCAGATCTGAATGGAAAGCTAGGGGATTTTGGGCTTGCCCGTCTATACGAGCATAACGAAAACTCGCATACTACTCGTGTGGTAGGAACGCTGGGGTACATCGCACCAGAGCTCGTACACACAGGAAAGGCTAGCCCCGCCACAGATGTGTTCAGCTTTGGTATTTTTATGTTGGAGGTTGCATGTGGAAGAAGACCTGTGGATATCTCCCTCCAATCTGAACAAATAGTTTTGGTGGACTGGGTGAGAGAGCTCCATGCTACGAGCAATCTCATGGATGCAGCCGACCCAAATCTTGGTGGGCAATATGTTGAAGTTGAGATGGAGAGAGTGCTCAAACTGGGACTGATCTGTTCCAATCCCCACTCAGAAGGAAGGCTTGTCATGAGACAAGTTTTCCAAATACTTGAAGAAGAAGCTCCAATACCAGGTTTTGATGCTCCGTTTTCTTTGGAGATAAGTGCAGCCATCAATACTTTGAGATCCGCTCCACCTTACAGTCGTAGCATAGGTGCTTCCATTTCCAATTCTCTAGAGGGACGGTAGATTCTACGCAGTCAGGTCAAGCTCATTATCTGACGAATCCGGTGTGTATAAGATGGATCTTTGTGTCATTTCCTGTTGTAAGCTTCTTGTTTCTGTCTGTATACTCTTCTTGTTAGGGAACCACCTTGGCTCTTAGATTTATCGATGGAGGTATTCGTACCGTATTTGGATACAATACGTAACTATATTTTAGAATATCCTTTAGTGGCCGCACGCACTTAGTTGGAAATCGTTGGCTTTATTGTGAATATTACAAATTATTATCGTAATCCAAGCTTACACGTATGCCTGGTTATTTATAATTAGTTAAAAATAAAATTTGTCCGTAAATTTAATAAATCAATATATAAAATTAAAATGAGAAATCTAATAGAAATTTGATGCGTTTTAAGATGTATGATTGATGGTCCCTTAAATTTCTTGCTTCCAAGATGCAGCAAATTTATTTAACAAGGATGTAAAATGCTTACCTTGAGAGGAATTTATTCACCGAACTTAAATATTTAATTTCTTAAAAACAAATAATAAACGGATCATTTTTAATTTGAGTAAAAATATTCCTTTATATCATTTACATCAAATCACATCACGCTAGTTGTAAGTAATAAAATCTCCTCCAAATTTTATACTCCTTTCTTTGTCGTATTCGACCGAATACCGTTTTATTTGGTAACAAAAAAAATATTCTTTATGCCTGCGACTTTAATCTAAGTAAGTCTACTTTGGGCCAAGCATGTGGACGGAAAAACTCTTGGTCTTCATTTGTAGAATATAATAATTGAGTCTTGCCTTGACTAATATAATTGAGACTATTGCGTGTCTACATATTCCATGTTTTATTCCATTTTCCTTAGACTAAAACTAATTGCATTAGTCCGCCTTTTAACATTCTTTGTCATACTTGGAATTTTGTTCATCTTTCCCTCATTATTATGAACTTAGGAATTCTTTCATAATATTTGAGTTTAAAATTGAAATTTTAATGTGTGTTTGTTTATTTATTTATTTAGATTTTAGATGATTTTTTAATTATTTAAAAAATAAAAAATTATTAAGTTTATAAATTAATAAATAATATATTTGATTTATTCATATTAATTAGTGAAGTGGTCAAGAAAAAAAATTGTCCCTTTGAATTTTAAGGTTTAAATTACAATTTTAAATGTGGTTTTAATCAATTATATATTTACAAATTAAATTTAGAGAAATGAATAATCTATTTAGAGATTATGGTTTGTGTGTTTTCACACAAGTGTACATGGTATTAGACATTTCCACCATAATGTGTAATCCTCCACATACTGTTTTGCACCATGTGTCATTTATAGAACACTATAAATTATGTCGTGCAACACCATGCTTTAATCACCACTTGCATAGTGTTTGGGACCATGCCATGCATCTCGTAAATGATGATGTTTGAATCAAATCCCAAAGGGAGATCTTGGTTAGAGTGTTACAAATTTATTCAACAAGATCACATACTTTATCACTACATTGAGAAAGGCTAGGTGGGGGTGGGAGATATGGTTGAGGTAATGGAATGGATGTTGTTGCTTGTTTTCCTTACTTATTACTTCTAGTGAAATCTATGTCAAAAAAAATAGCAAATCAAAATATATATGGTTCATGTTTGACTATATTAATGACTTGCAAGAAGTTGACAATTATGTTTGATAATGGATACAAAACTATTGATATTTTAATATTTAATATTAATATGTAAATTTATAAATTTATATTATAATTAAGCATTATTATGTTATAGAAAAAATAATAAGTTAGATATAAGAAAAACATGTCTAAGCTTAAAAATATAAAAAATTAAATATATATAATTTTTTTTATATTTTTAAATTATACAGATAAAATATATGTATGCAATACTATAAATATTAATTAAAAAAAAATGAATTATATAAATAATGACATTTCTATATGTCAAATCAAATATCTAAATAAAGATGTGAAGAAATTATAAATGTTGAATAGTAAATTAATAAGAATATACAATTTCAATAAGACAAACATTAAATAAAAAGGATAGCATGAATGATGTAGAAGCAACATTCTGTGAAAGCTTGATCATAAGTTTAATGTATTTGACAACTACAAGAGTTGACATAATAAATGTGAAAATTCTATTGTAGTTACTGATTATTAATCTCCTATCTAATATAAGATTATTTGACTGCCGAAAATTAATTCACAAAAAACATTGAAAAATAACACAACTGCAACTTCACTAATAAAACAAGAACATAAAATATGCAACACAATGAACACAATTTTTTTGGACAAATTGTCCGTGGAAAAACCTCGAAGGGAAAACCACTATTGCAGATAAGGAATTATATTAAAATTTAGCAAATTAAGAAATATAAAATTGCTTGCCTCTTTCTGGTAGAGCTCTGACAATCTCCCAATTACTCCTGCTAAGATTCCACCACTGCTGTCCACAACGCTATCACTGCGCCCTTGCTAACACTGTAAGACTATTTGCTCTCACTACAAATTCATTTGCTAACACTGCAAATGCTTCTCAATTGTGTGTTCTCCAAATGACCCTTGACCCCCTTTTATACTACCCTCGTTGGAAAACTAACGGCCGAGATTTAATTTCATCAACGGCTGAGATTAATAACACCCCGACAAACCCTAACCAAATTGGTTGCTAGGTGGCTAAAAGGAAATCAAATAAATTAATAAATAATTATCTTCACTCTAACCCATAAAAAAATTTATTAACTAATTCATACAAATGGACGAACAGCTGTCCAAGCTAACAAACTAACACTCCCTCTTAGTGAGGAAGCTGTTCTGCGTGACACCCAACTTACCTCTGAAGAAGATGAATTTTGCCTTCTCCAATGCCTTTGTCAGAATGTCTGCTACCTGCTCCTCTATAGGTATATACTGTAGCTGAACAATCCCCCACTGTACATAATCTCTAATGAAATGATACCTAATGTCTATATGCTTGGACCTATCATGAAACACAGGATTCTCAGACAATTTGATGCAACTCTGATTGTCACAGTGTATCACCGTAGTCTCAACCCTCTTACCAAACAAGGCTACCAACAACTTCTGAAGCCATATCGCCTCACATGTCGCCATGCTAGCTGCTATGTATTCTGCCTCTGCAGAACTCAAAGCCACAGACTTCTGCTTCCTACTATACCAAGAGACAACTCCTGATCCCAGGCTAAAGCAACACCCTGAAGTGCTTTTCCTGTCCGCTGTACTACCTACCCAATCTGCGTCAGTATAGCCCATCAACCTAATACCATCACCTCGAGTATATTTGATCCCATACTCGATTGTACCATGCAAATACCATAATACATGCTTTGTCGCTGTCCAATGAACTCTCTTCAGCTCCACCATGAACTGACTAAGAGAGTTTACTGCAAAGGATATATCTGGCCTGGTGTTGACCAAATACATAATAGACCCAATTAACTGCCTGTACAAGGTGGAGTCTACATCCTTCTCCCTGGATGAGTCTACCTTCTTCCAATTAGTGATCATAGGAGTAGACATGGCTCTGCAATCTTCCATCTCGAACCTTCTCAAGATTTCAATATAGTATTTCCCTTGTCCAAGGAAAATCTCTCCATCTGCCTACCATACCTCCATGCCTAAAAAATAGTGCATAAGCCCCAAATCCTTCATCTTGAACTCTGATGCAAGGTCCCTCTTGCACTCTTCGATGAGCCCCAGTGAACCTGTAAGAAACAAGTCATCTACATATAGAACAAGAATGAGAACTTCACCTCCAACAACCAAGTAGTAGAGGTTAGCATCTGCCTCACTCTTCACAAAGCCCATTCCCTACAAGTATCTGTCAATGTGCTCATACCATGCCTTGGGAGCCTGCTTGAGTCCATACAAAGCTCTCTTTAATCTACACACATGGGTTGTACTGCTGTGTGCCACAAAGCCTTCTGGTTGTTCTATGTATACCTCCTCTTTCAATTCACCATTAAGAAACGCTGTCTTGACATCCATTTGATGGATTTTCCATCCCATATATGCTGCAAGTGAGATCATGGCTTGTATAGAAGTATACCTGGCCACTGGAGCAAATGTCTCCTCATAGTCAATTCCCTCCTTCTGAGAGAACCCCTTGGCCATGAACCTTGCCTTGTATTTCTCGATGCTACAATCTGCACTGTGCTTAATCTTATAGATCCAGCATGATCCAACCACTGCCCTATCTATTGGTCTAGGAACAATCTCCCACACATCATTCTGCACTATTGAGGTATATTCCTCAACCATCGCATCTCGCCACACCTGTTGTTGTGTAGCCTCCTAATAGCTAGAAGGCTCACTATGTACCAATTGACTAACTAATGCCACATAGTCATCATACCTGGTTGGTTGTCTCTGTTGTCTATTACTCATCCTAGGAGCTCCCACAAACTCCTGAGTATCCCTTTGCGCCTATTGGTTCCCGTTACCAACTGAAGAGGATGAAGTATCAACCTCCATGTCTCCTTGATGCATCTCTTGGATTTGCTGCATCTGTTGCTCCATGCTCTACGAACTCTCAGTACTTGAGCTTGTGCTTGTACTAGTAACTGTACTCGAGCTTTGCTACCGTTGATTTCGTTGCATGATCATTGGAGCTTTTGCTAGCTTGCTCATTCTAATCATCTGCTGGAAAATCTCTAGACCTTCTAAATGCCTTGTCCTCCATGAACTTGACATCACACCTGACTATAATCCTCCTAGTTCCTGGAATAAATATCTGATATGCCTTTGAGGTTTCACTATACTCCACAAAGTACCCTCTCTCTACAGTCTGATCTAACTTGGTACGTGTATCCCTTGGAATGTGGCAATATGCCAAACTCCCAAATATCCTAAAGTGGCTGACATCTAGCTTCTTCCCTGAGAACGCCTCCTCTGGTGTCATCTTGCCCAATACCTTATGTGGAACCCTATTCTGTATGTAGACTACTGTACTGCATGCCTCTGCCCATAAGTAATGAGGCATATCTTGGTCATGCAGCATAGCCCTTTGCGCCTCTGCTATAGACTGATTCTTCCTCTCAGCAACCCCATTCTGCTGCGGGTTGTAAGGAACGGTCCACTCTCTCTTGATTCCTTCCCTGGTATAGAACTCCTGGAACTCTTTCCCTTTGTACTCGCCTCCATTTTCTAACCGAAGAACCTTTATCTTCTTTCCTATCGAATTCTCCATAAGAGCTTTGAACTCTTGGAAGTGACTAAAAACCTCATCCTTGGTTTTCAAGAAGTATATCCAGGTCTTCCTGGAAAAATCATCAATAAAAGTAATAAATTACTCATACCCTGTGAGAGACTTCATCGACATTGGTCCACATATGTCTGAATGTACTAGAACAAGAACACCTTTGGATTTGGTGTCACTCCTTGGAAAAGATGCTTTCGCAAACTTCCCCAACACACATCCCTTACACACATCATCATGCTTTGTGCTCACCTCTGGAACACCTGTCACTGTCTCACGAAGCAATTTAAGTGCTCCATGATGTATATGGACCATCCTCCTATGCCATAACTCTCCTTGATCTCTAGAATTACTATTGCTCATCAATGTCTTGTGAGTATCAAATTGCAACCTATAAAGTCAGCCGCTCCTAACTCCAATAACTGTGGGTGATTTCCAATCCTTGTGCTTGATTAACACATTCGCCCCTCTAAAGAGAACATTGTAACCTTTATCCTGAAGGATGGATACGGAAATCAGATTCATACCCAAGCTTGGCACATGCAACACATCATGAATGGGAATCCGCTTACCATTCTCCCTCTGAAATAGAATAGTCCCTTTCCCAATTGGATTGAGTTTGGACATGTTCCCCATAGAAATCTGTATTTTGATGTTCTCCTTATAACTAGAGAAGTACTCTCTAACTCTTGTCATATGAAATGACGCCCCATTGTCTATATACCAAACAACTTGTGAGGTTGAGCTAGCCATACAGGCTATGAGAGTGAACTCATCCTCCATTCTACTAGAGAGCTCATCTGCACTTGCTGAAGCTACAGTTTGCTTCTTTCCTTTCTTTTCATTCTTCTTCCTTTGTGGGCAATCGCTGACATAGTGGCCAAAATCATGACAGCCATAGCACTTGACCTTTGATAGGTCCTTCTTCTTCTTCTCACCTTGTGAATTTGATCCTTTGCTTGACCCCTTCTTCGCTTTCCCTTTTCCTGTAAGGGCAACGTTCTCTTGTTCCGCCTCACTTTTTTGACTCTTGTTGCTGGTTCCACTGATAAGACTTAGTCTAAGCTCCTCCTGAGTGAAGTCACTCTAGAGTCAATCCCAACTCGGTAAGGTATCTCACCCATTGATAACTTGAACAAAGACATCCCATTGCTTAGTAAACCCATTTAGGGCTATCCGCACTAGCTTTTCATCATTTGGTTTATCTCCAATAGCAGCCAACTCATCCTTGACAAGTCTGAGTCTGGTGAGGTAACTCGTCATGTCTTCTCCCTTGTTCATCCGATTATTCCTCAACTTTTCTCTGAGAATCAGCTTCCGGTTAGTGGTAGCATTCTAGTACATATTTAGAATGGCGTCCCACATCTTCTTCACTATATCTAACTCTGCAAGATGTGGAACAATATGGTCCTTGACACCATCAAGAATCAACGTCCTCGCCTTGGCATCTTCCTTCTTATATGTTGCAAGCTGTGTTGCATCCGTAGGTACAAGTACAACACTGGTCACATATTCCTTGATCCCATTCTCTTCCAACAACAAAGAAATTCTAGCTTTCCAGACACCAAAATTTGAGGCTCCATCCAATCTGTCCTGATCTCTTAATCCAGTTGTGGCCATCTCAAAAGATAAAAGCAATAACAATAATTCTGAAGAGGTAGAATTGGGTTTTTATAAACCCTCAATTTTCTTATGCTAAGCCTTTTCTAACCTCAACTTAGCTCTGATACCATGTGAAAATTCTATTGCAGTTACTGATTATTAATCTCCTATCTAAAATAAGATTATTTGACTGCCGAAAATCAATTCACAGCAAACATTGAAAAATAACACAACTGCAACTTCACTAATAAAACAGGAACATAAAATATGCAACACAATGAACACAATATTTTTGGACAAATTTTCCATGGAAAAACTCCGAAGGGAAAACCACCACTGCAGATAAGGAATTATATTAAACTTCAGCAAATTAAGAAATACAAAACTGCTTGCCTCTTTCTAGTAGAGCTCTGACAATCTCCCAATTACTCCTGCTAAGATTCCACCACTGCTGTCCCCAACACTATCACTGGGCCCTTGCTAACACTACAAGACTATTTTCTCTCATTGCAAATTCATTTGCTAACACTGCAAATGCTTCTCAATTGTGTGTTCTCCAAATGACCCTTGACCCCCTTTTATACTACCCTCGTTGGAAAACCAATGGCCGAGATTTAATTTCATCAACGGATGAGATTAATAACACCCCAAAAAACCCTAACCAAATTGGTTGCTAGGTGGCTAAAAGGAAATCAAATAAATTAATAAATAATTGTCTTCACTCTAACCCATAAAAACAATTATTAACTAATTCATACAAATGGATGAATAGCTGTCCAAGCTAACAAACTAACAATAAATGCAGTGAATTCAATCTTTAAGTTAATGGAAATAGTCTGAGACAACATAGTATTTGGTAAACTACATTTAAAATTTTGGTTTGGTTAGGTATATTGATATCAATTGAACAAGTTAAATTAATGATAGAAAGATTAATTTTGAATATATTTTACATTTTATGTTTAGAATAATTATTTGAACATAAAAAAACAACACATTCTAACATTATCAATAAATAAAAAGTACAATATCTTATTACAACTTCAATAACATACAAATAAATAAAAAAATTATCAAACTTAAATTAAAAAAATAGATAACTAAAAACATTTTTTAACCAATAAAAAATATAAAATTTAAATATATATAAAAATATAAAAAATTAAATAAATATAAAAATTAAAGTTAACCATGACTGTCATACTTGTAATCTTCCTCGTCCTTTCCACATTACTCACTGCATGGCAACGACAGTGTGATGGATGAAGCCCATCCAAATATTGGTGGTGAGTATGTTGATAAGGATCATCCTTGAACAAAGAATCATCCTCCCAATCTAGATAACAAAGGGAAGGAGGACGAGTTACAAGGGGAAGGAGGACGAGTTACAAGGCAGGGGGAAGGAGGATGAGTTACAAGGCAGCGACTATCCATTCTTAGAAATGCATCGGGGCATGGATATACCTCTTTATGTCCATACATTAAAATAGTTATCAGAAAAGTAGAATGACAGCCTTCGGTATGTTTTTTTATTTTTGTTGTCAGTCCCTTCCCTTCCGTAAATATATTTAAATGCAATTGGTACAATGCAAACTATTTTTTTTTATTGACTTATGACTAGCATATATATATTTAATAATATATATAAAATACGCCCAGAGATATCCTTCTCGATGTGCCTATTGCACTTTGATGTGAGAAATTGATAGAGATATCCTTCTCAATGTGCCTATTGCACTTTGATGTGAGAAATTGATTTAAAAAATAGGCCCCTAGAAGGAAATCTCTCGCTTATTTTATATATATTATTAAATATGTATATGCTAGTTTAATCAAATATTTGTGATCAAATCAATGTGATCAAATATCTAATTTTCCTTTTTATTGATTTATCTTTGTGATCAAATCTCTAATTTTCCTTTTTTATTGACTTATCTTTGTGATCAAATATTTTATTTATTTATTTCATCTTTTAGTTTATTCAAAAATTTGAATTATTTGTTGTCTCTGATTTATTTATTATGATAAAGATTTTGATTTCATCTTTTTTATTTATCTTTTATTATTTATCTATTTATTAAATCTTTTAGTTTATCTATTGTAAGTATATATTCAAATCTGTGTGATTTATCTTTGATTTCTCTTTTTCATCAAATCTCTTAGATTAATTTATTTGATTTTTTAAATTTATTTTTATCAATTCATTTATTTATTTGATCTTTTAACTTATTTATTACTTTGATTTATTTATTTGATCTTTTAATGTATTTATTCTTGTCTTGATTTAATTATTTGATCTCTTAATCAACTTATTTTTTAACCTTGGATTTATTTATTTGATTTTTTAATTTATTTATAATAAACATTTTCAAATCCTTTTGTGATTTATTTTGATTTCTTTTGTGATATTTGATTTTGAATTTTTTTTTTTCATCAAATCTCTTTAATTTTGATTCTTTTGTTTCATCAAATCTCTTTGATATTTTGATTTTTTTTTCCTAAAATCTTTTTTATTTATTTATTTTTTGTTGTCTTTGATTTTGATATTTTTGATATGTTTTTTTTCCTAAAATCTCTTCTTCTTTTTTTGTTACTTCAAATGTCTTTGATTTTGATATTTTTGATATTTTTTTTTCCCTAAAATCTCTTCTTCTTTTTTTAGTTCAAATGTCTTTGATTTTGATATTTTTATTTGATTAAATTTCTTTGTTTTTGATTTTTTTGTTTGATTAAATTTATTTGCTCTTCTTTGATATATATATTTTAATCAAATCTCTTTGCTTTTGATATTTCTATTTAATCAAATCTTTTTTATTTTATTTTGATTTTTTTGTTTCATTAAATTTCTTTCCTCTTGATTTTTTTGTTTGATTAAATTTCTTTGCTCTTCTTTGATATATATATTTTAATCAAATCTCTTTGCTTTTGATAGCTATGAACTAGAATACAACCATTCAATAATACCACCCCAATGGCGTTTGAACCATGGTGGTAAGAACAACAATGCCACCTTTAAACCAACACACCATGCCAATACCAAAAATTTATGCAATTTTAATTTTTTATCTTTGATTTATTTATTTGATCTTTTCATGATTGATTTTTTTGTTTGATTAAATTTCTTTGCTCTTGATTTTTCTGTTTGATCAAATCTCTTTGCTCTTGATTTTTCTATTTAATCAAATCTCTTTGCTTTTGATATATATATTTTGTTAATTTATGTAGCTTGGACAGGTGTCTCCATTCCCAAGAAGTGTTTATTTAATTATTTAATTATTTTCTAGAGACTTCTAGAAAGGGCTGAGTTGTCTAGATAATTATATAATTAAATAATTGTTTCCTCTATAGACTTCTAGAATCTAGTTAGTTAGGGTTGTTAGAGTCTATTTAATCTTAGCCATTGATTGAGATTAAATCATGGCCATTGGTTTTCCAATGAGAAAAGTATAAAAGGGGATCAATGGGCATTTGGAGAACACACAAGTAGACTTGCAGTGATAGCAAGTAAATTTACAGTGGGAGCAAATAGTCTTGCAATGTTAGCAAGGGCATAGTGATAGAATATTATCCGAGCTTTGCCAGTAAGAGGCAAGCAGTTTATGTATTCCTTAATTTGGTGAAGTTTAATATAATTCCTCATTTGCGGACAATTCGTCCAAAAATATTGTGTTCATTATTGTGAATGTTTTCTTCTTTATTTTGTGAGTTTTATTGGTGAAGTTGCAATTGTGTTATTTTTTGATATTTGTTGAGAATTAATTTTCTAGAGTCAAATAATCTATGTATTAGATAGGAGATTAATAATCAATAACTGCAATATAATTTTCACATATTTTAATCAAATCTCTTTGCTTTTGATATTTCTATTTAATCAAATCTTTTTTTTTTTTAAATTGATCTATGCGATTTTAATTTTTTTTTCTTTGATTTATTTATTTGATCTTTTCATGATTGATTTTTTTTTTGATTAAATTTCTTTGCTCTTGATTTTTCTATTTGATCAAATCTCTTTGCTCTTGATTTTTCTGTTTAATCAAATCTCTTTGCTTTTGATATTTCTATTTAATCAAATCTTTTTTATTTTATTTTTTTAATTGATCTATGTGATTTTTGTTGGGTTAACTGAATCCCAAATTAGCATGTTGCTTTCATATTTCAAAATTCTTTCTCTTTTTGTAATTATTTCTATTGGCATGTGTGGCCAATTTGGAAGTTATCTTTTTTCGAATGGATTTTTCCATTAATTCGTTGAAGGTTGATTTATATATTGAAGTTGTTGGCTGAATGTAATTAATTTAGAACTTGGAAATAATAAGAGATAATCCCTGAGTGTGGACGTAGCCATCATATTGATGGTGAACCACAATAAATCTTTGTGTTTGTTTTGTGATTGATTTTAATCTTTTATTTCTGTAATTTCTTTTTCACTTTTATTCTGCAATTGTATTCAACAATTGGTATCAAAGCAGGTTGGAGAAATTTGGTGTAGGAAATTGTGAAGAACTTCTGCAGCCATGGAAGATGCAGACAAGTGGAAAATCAAAAAGTTTGCAGGGAAAAATTTTGGGCTTTGGAAAGTGTAGATGGAATCTCTTCTCATCAAGCAAGATCTTTCAAATGCATTGGCTGGCAAAGCCAAAGGGAAATGATCTCTATCAAATGAAGAATGGGAGAAGCTGGATAGAAAAGCAAGAGCTACAATCTTCTTGTCGTTGTCTAGCAGTGTTTTATTTAATGTCTCTGCAGAGAAGACTACACATGAGTTGTGAGATAAATTGTCTTCAATGTATGAAATGGCATCTGCTTTTAATAAGGTATTTATTATGAAGAAAATGTATAATTTAAAAATACAAGGGGGGATTATGTCCAATCATTTGAATGAATTGAATACATCAGTTACCCAGCTAATTTCTATAGGAATTAATTTGGATGATGAGATCAAAGCTATTTTATTATTATGTTCTTTACCAAATAGCTAGGAAGGTGTTGTGATGGTAGTGAGCACTTTGGTGGCTACCAAAAGCAAGCTAAAATTTGATGATGTTGCAGCCACTTTACTGAGTGAAGATATGCGAAGAAAAAATTAGGAACCCTCATTTGGTGAGGCATTAACAGCTATAAGTATTGGGAATAGAGGTAGAAGTAAAAAAAGAGGCAAATATAATAATCGAAGGAGATCAAAATCCATATCACAGTCAAGAGGAAAAAGGGGTGCCTATTGGTTTTGTGGCAAGCCAGACCACACAAAGAAAAATTGCTGGAATTATAAGAAGGCATAGGACAAAGTTAGTAACAATGAAGCAAACATTGCAGCTGAAAAAGATGATAGAGTTTTAATCTTGGCTGCTGGAGACATGACTACAGACTCTTGGGTACTTGATTCTGGAGCTTCTTTCCATGCTACTTCGTGTAGGAAAGCTTTCACAAATTTCAAAGAAGGTGTTTTCAGTAAGGTTTTTCTTGGTGAAAATAAGAAGTGTGAAATTGTTGGTAAGGGTAATGTAGTTTTAAATAAAAAAAATGGAATTCAATGGATTTTAAAGGATGTCAGATGTGTTCCTTTGTTGAAAAGAAATTTAATTTTTGTGAGTCAATTAATTGCTTCTAGGTGTGATGTTAAATTCTCTTTAGAAAATTGGCAAGTAACAAAAGGGGTTTTAGTGCTTGCAAGAGGCAAGAAGTTGTGTAATCTTTATATTTTAAAATGCCATGGTGAAGTGGGAGCTGCCATGATAGTCATGGACAAAAATTCAAAAATTTGGCACAGGAGGCTCGGTCATATGAGCAAGAAAGGTCTTGAAGTAATGCTTCAACAAGATCACCTTCCCGGCTTGCAATCAGTGGATTTGCAATTTTGTGAACATTGCCTCTATGGAAAACAAAGTCAGGCCAGCTTCTTGAGGATAGGCCATGATCAGAAAACTACTCCTTTGGCACTTGTACATTTAGACATTTTTGGTCCCACTGAGGTAACTTCATTTGGTGGTGCAAATTACTTTGTTACTTTCTTGGATGATTGCACTAGAAAAGTTTGGATTTACATGCTCAATAAAAAATTAGAAGTCTTTTCAAAATTTAAAATTTTCAAGGCTCTTGTTGAAAATCAAATAGGGCATAAGATTAAATGTCTAAAAACTGACAATGGAGGAGAGTTTTGTTCCTCAGAGTTTGAAAATTTATGTGTAGACAACGAAATTCTTAGAATCAAGGTGGTCCCATTCACCCCTCAAGAGAATGGAACAGCTGAGTGGTTGAATCAGATAATTTTAGAGAGAGCTCGCTGTATGCTCTCTAATGCCGGGTTGGGAAAATAGTTTTGGGCAGAGGCATGCAACAGTGCAGTATATTTGATCAACCGTGCCTCATCATCTCGTTTGGATTTTGACATTCCTAAGGAGAGATGGCTTGGGAAGAGAATTTCATATCATCATTTGCGAGTGTTTGGTTGTGAAGCGTGTGTGCATATTCTAAAAGAACAATGAACAAAGCTTGATTTCAAATCAAAGAGGTGCATTTTTCTAGGCTATGGAGAATATCAATTCGGTTTCAGGCTATGGGATCCCATTGCCAAAAAGATCGTTCATAGTCGGGATGTTGTCTTCAATGAGAAAAAATTCTTAGGTTTGCAGCCTCTAGACAGGTCTTCAGATGAATTTTTTGAAGTTGATTTATTTGAAAATGGCCATGTTAAGACAACCTCTATTTCTTTCTCCGCCTTTAATTATTTCTTCAAACACAAGCACCCCTGTTAATTCACAACCTCGATTAATAAGTTCACTACCTTTACAAGTTAATTCTCATTCATTTGTTAGCACACAGCTTTCAGTGCCCATGCCAATTGAGTCGCAGACTTTAGCAATTACTTCCCACCCTCCACCAAGTTTGGCGTAGCCTCCTTCTGTTCGTACGCTACCCTTACACACTATTTCGCAACCTACACAAGGCTGTTCACAGCCTTTTCCAACATCCTCTTTGTTTTATGAGGCACCCTCCATACACCCATCGCTACTTTCATTTGGTGCCTCACTGCCTTCTTTAATCCATGGTCCCTCAAATACATTGATGCTTCCATTGTTTCATTCATTGCCTACATTATCTAGTTCGTAGGCCATTCAAAATCATGCACACCTTTCTCAAAGCAATTTGTTGCCTCCCATAATCATTAATCGACACCTTGTCATAAGAAATTCACAGCCTTTACAAGGATGTTCACCGCCTTGTCTAGAATCTACGTTGCCTACAATCCATATACAACCATTTGGAAATAACCCACATACTTTCTTTAATGCGCAACATTTAAAAGATGATACATAGCCAACAAGAATTAATTCATCACTGCCTCTTTTAGGTGATTCACAGACTTCTCAGATGAATTTATTGCCCTTTCAATCTTATGCGCAACCTTCCTTAAGATACTCATTGCCTTCAACATTAAAATCACAACCTCTTAATGCTGATTCATTGCCCTATCATCAGTCACTTCCTGCGTAGTCTTCACAAGGTCATATGTTGCCATTTTCAATCAATTCGAAGCCTCATGTTAGAGCTAGTGTTTATCATGAACAGAGCATTGTGCAGGGCAATATTGAAAAACATAGCAGTGGTCCTCACTCACAGAGTGATCAAGAAAATGTAGAGACACAAGGAAATTTGCAATCCAAAATCAGTGCTCAATATAGGAGAACAACCCAGAAGAGGAAGCTCCCAAAGAAGTATGATGATTTTGAGTTAATTTCTTTTGATAAATATGATTATGAATTATTGCTTTGTGGTGAGGCAGAGCCAGCAACTTTCAAACAAGCTTGCAAAGATGAAAATTTGGTCAAATGGATGGAGGCGATGAATGAAGAAATGGAGTCTTTGCATGCTAATGAAACTTGGGATTTGGTTTCTCTTCCACCATTTTGGAAGCCTTTGAAAAATGTGTGTATCGTGTGAGAGAGGAAGAGGGAGGTCATCAATGTTACAGGGCCAAACTAGTTGTCAAAGGTTTTGCTCAGGAAAAAGGCATTGATTTCAATGAAATTTTTTCACCAATTGTGAGAATGACCACCATTCGAGCAGTGTTAGGCTTGGTAGCCATTTGGGATCTTGAACTTGAGCAATTAGATGTCAAAGCTACTTTTCTTCATGGAGATGTTGAAGAGGAATTATACATGGAGTAGCCTGAAGGTTTTCCAAAACCGGGTCAAGAGCATTTATATTGCAAATTGAAGTGGAGTTTGTATGGGCTCAAGCAAGCCCCCAGGGAGTGGTATTTAAAATTTGACAGCTTCATGACTCAGCAACAATTTATTCGTTGTGATTCAGACCCATGTGTTTATTACAAGAAGCTTCCAAATGGCGAATTTTTCATTTTATTACTTTATGTTGATGATATGTTGGTTGCTGGCAATAGTGTGAGGATAGTTCATGAGTTAAAACAACATTTATCTCAAAGATTTTCCATGAAGGATTTAGGGGCAGCAAAGAGAATTCTTGGGATGAATATAACCAGGGATAGGAAAAAGAGAGAACTTAGATTATCTCAAGAAAAATATATTCTAAAAATCTTAGATTTAATATGAAGAATGCCAAATCCTTGAGTACTCCTTTGGCTGCTCATTTTAAGTTATCCTCAGTTATGTGTCCATAAATAGAAGAAGATAAAGAATACATGAAACATGTTCCATATTCATAAGTAGTTGGCAATTTAATGTATTCCATGACTTGTACTTGTCCAGATATTGCTCAAGCACTAGCAGTCATGAGTAGATTTATGAGTAATCCAGGTAAACAACATTAGCAAGTAGTACAGTGGATACTTAGATATTTGAAAGGTACTTCTTATTGTAGTTTATGTTTTGGTGGTAAGGACATTCATCTACGAGGTTACGTTGATTCAGATATGGCTGGAGATCTGGATAAAAGGTGTTCTACCACCGGTTATACATTCACTTTTGTAGGGGCAGCGATTAGTTGGGTTTCTCAGTTGTAAGAAGTGGTTGCACTTTCTTCTACGGAAGCAGAATATATTGCTCTTTCAGAAGGGGAAAAGGAAATGATTTGGTTGCAGTGATTAATAGAGTATTTGTGGTTTCAACAATCTATTTTTACACTTTTTTGTGATAGCAATAGTGCTATTCACTTGTCAAAGAATTCAACTTTTCATAATCAAATGAAGCACATAGAGTTGCGATAACACTTCTTTCACCATTGTATCGAAGAAGGGAAGATGTAGGTGAAGAAAATTGACACAAAGCTCAATCTAGCTGACATGTTGATGAAAGTAGTTTTGAGGGAGAAGTTCAAATTCTGTAGAGCTTCTCTCAGACTTGTGCAACTTTGACTTTAACTCTACAGTGGTGGGATATCTCTGAGCAGCAAATTTGGTCTTCAAGTGGGAGATTGTTGGGTTAACTGAAGCCCAAATTAGTATGTTGCATTCATATTTCGAAATGCTTTCTCTTTTTGTAATTATTTCTATTGGCATGTGTGGCCAATTTAGAAGTTGTCCTTTTTTGAATGGATTTTTCCATTAATTCATTGAAAGCTGATTTATATATTGAAGCTGTTGGCTAAATGTAATTAATTTAGAACTTGGAAATAATAAGAGATAATCCCTGAGTGTGGACATAGCCATCATATTGATGGTGAACCACGATAAATCTGTGTGTTTGTTTTGCGATTGATTTTAATCTTTTATTTCTGCAATTTCTTTTTCACTTTTATTCTGCAATTATATTCAACAATTTTAATTTTTTATCTTTGATTTATTTATTTGATCTTTTCATGATTGATTTTTTTGTTTGATTATATTTCTTTGCTCTTGATTTTTCTGTTTGATCAAATATCTTTGCTCTTGATTTTTCTATTTAATCAAATCTCTTTGCTTTTGATATATATATTTTAATCAAATCTCTTTGCTTTTGATATTTCTATTTAATCAAATCTTTTTTATTTTGTTTTTTTAATTGATCTATGTGATTTTAAATTTTTATCTTTGATTTATTTATTTGATCTTTTCATGAGTTATTTATAATCATATCTTGATCAAATCTTGCATTTTTTATTTATGTATTCATATAGACATTAAAATTTAATAAACCACTACTTATTAAACTATTAATCTTATTACAAAATAACACAACTATAATTTTAATTAAATTTAATAGTATTATGATAAACTTTTAATTTCTAACTTTTATTCACTTCCCCTATTGGTAGCCTTGTGAGATTTAATTGAAATCAAACTTTTCTTTACATCAAAGGCACAAGAAAAATAAATAAGCCTATAAATGTATATGATGTTATATTTTATAATCATATTGTAGTCTCTAAAAAAGTGATTAGTCGAGAAAAATATGAAAATTAAAAAATATATTGTAATTACAAGAGAAGTCAAAACAAAGAGAATCTGTTGATTTGTGATAGCAAAGACATTAAAGTATGGCCTAAGCACAATGGATCTGTAGGCATCCAACCTGCATAAAAAAATCAAAGAAAATGAAATACAACTAGCATATATATATTTAATAATATATATAAAATATGCCAGCGCCTATTGCAGTTTGATGTGGGAAATTGATTTAAAAAATAGGCACCTCAGAAGGATATCTCTCGACGTATTTTATATATATTATTAAATATATATATGCTAGTTTAATCAAATATTTGTGATCAAATCAATGTGATCAAATCTCTAATTTTCCTTTTTATTGATTTATCTTTGTGTTCAAATCAATGTGATCAAATCTCTAATTTTCCTTTTTTATTGATTTATCTTTATGATCAAATATTTTATTTATTTATTTCATCTTTTAGTTTATTCAAAAATTTGAATTATTTGTTATCTTTGATTTATTTATTTATTTGATCTCTAATTTATTATGATAAAGATTTTGATTTCATCCTTTTTATTTATCTTTTATTATTTATCTATTTATTAAATCTTTTAGTTTATCTATGGTAAGTATATATTCAAATCTGTGTGATTTATCTTTGATTTCTCTTTTTCATCAAATCTCTTAGATTAATTTATTTGATTTTTTAAATTTATTTTTATCAATTCATTTATTTATTTGATCTTTTAATTTATTTATTACCTTTGATTTATTTATTTGATCTTTTAATGTATTTATTCTTGTCTTGATTTAATTATTTGATCTCTTAATGAACTTAATTATTTGTTATCTTTGATTTATTTATTTATTTGATCTCTAATTTATTATGATAAAGATTTTGATTTCATCCTTTTTATTTATCTATTTATTAAATCTTTTAGTTTATCTATGGTAAGTATATATTCAAATCTTGTGTGATTTATCTTTGATTTCTCTTTTTCATCAAATCTCTTAGATTAATTTATTTGATTTTTTAAATTTATTTTTATCAATTCATTTATTTATTTGATCTTTTAATTTATTTATTACCTTTGATTTATTTATTTGATCTTTTAATGTATTTATTCTTGTCTTGATTTAATTATTTGATCTCTTAATGAACTTATTTTTTAACCTTGGATTTATTTATTTGATTTTTTAATTAATTTATAATAAACATTTTCAAATCCTTTTGTGATTTATTTTTATTTTTTGTGATCTTTGATTTTGACTTTTTTTTTTCATCAAATCTCTTTAATTTTAATTTTTTTGTTTCATCAAATCTCTTTGATATTTTGGTTTTTTTTTCCTAAAATCTCTTTTATTTATTTATTTTTGTTAGCTCAAATGTCTTTGATTTTGATATTTTTATTTGATCAAATCTCTTTGATATTTTTGATAAATATATATATTTTTTTCCTCAAATGTCTTTGATTTTGATCTTTTTATTTGATTAAATTTATTTGCTTTTTTTTTTTTGTTTCATTAAATTTCATTCCTCTTGATTTTTTTGTTTGATTAGATTTCTTTGCTCTTAATTTTTTTGTTTGATCAAATCTCTTTGCTCTTGATTTTTATTTCTTGTCCCCATCTCTAAATTTATTGCAAAATTTGAATTCAAATTCTCCCTCTCATGGGCACTCTTCCCAAATTTTGCACATCCATTGGCCTATCATCACTTGACAAGTGGCCTATTCTCATTGGTGGATCTTTAGTCCCACATTCACCCTCTTAGCCAATCTCTCATCAAGAAAATCTATAAAAGAAGGCCTTAATCCTTATTCATGGATACACAACTCTCATGCAAGATTACTCTCTTGATTTGAGAACTCATCTTTCCCATCATCTCCATTTGCATTTCATCATTTTGGCTTCTTAGCAAGGGTTGGGAAAGGGTCACTAGCACATGTGACACCAATCCACTATGGAATAGGTAACTTGTGGTTGCTTTCATAATGCTTGTAGCTTTCTTTTATCCTTTGTTGCATTTTTTAAGCATTTTGCAAGGTATTCCATAGGGTCATGCTTGAAGAAATTTGCAAGCTACTAACCTTGTATGAAGTTTAGTTTTGCAGATTTTAAAAGTATGCACCACATTTTGGTGCTAGAAGGAGGGCGGTGAAACAAAGATCTACATTTTCTAATATAGATTTTAGTTTTACACTGTCAATTGCATTTGCTTGATTATTTTGAAAGCAGTTTTCTTTTTTGGTTTGGCCTATTTTTTATGGATTGAGGTCATACATATATGTTGAATATTAATCTTTTATTTAACATTATGGTTGCCATTAAACGTTGATCTTGGATGCCATTTCTCATATGAAGTTTTGGGATTTAGTCATTGTTTATGGAAGTGTGCTAACTGAGTGATTTGTTGATCCTTATTGGACTATGACACCGTATTAATATAGAAATCTGGAAAGGATAACAGTTATGTCATTCTTTCAATCACTGTTATATGGCAAGGCGTGTGTATGAGTATATAATACTAGGTACTAGTATTGATTCAAAACTTTATAATGTTCCTATTCTTCCACTACTTTTCCTCACCAATGACCACTGGCTGCTTGTCTTTCCCATTCAACACACCAATACCCATGTTGCCTGGCACTGCCGAAGTTTCAATATTTTCAAGCTTTGTCTTGTCAGGGTACGAATAGGAAGTGGGAAGCATTTTCGCCTAGGCTTCAGTGGAGAGCTTGCTGTCCTTCACTTTGCCTCACAGAACACCATAAAGCTCTGTCACAATGATCACTGCTCCTACAATGTTGCATGCCATTAACTCAAATTAGAAATTTGTATATTATGTGATTGGGAGGGCCCAGGAAAAGGTTGTTGTATTTGGCTTTACATCCTTCCATTGCATTTGCTTAAAAAGCTCCAACGCTTTTTTAGAAAACACCATTTTGTGCATATCCTATAATCATCGCATTCCATGAGACCATATCTTTTTCAAGCGGACTGTCCAACAGGTCACGCACCTTGTCTATGCTTCCACATCATTTTTTATTTTTTTTAGGAAACAGTTCATGCACCTTGTCTATGCCTCCACTTTATTCATTGTTCTATATACATGTTGGTCAAAGGTTACTGTGCTTTGCTCTACATATGCCATTTATGTTAAAGTGAAGCCTCTTAAGTGTCATTATGGTCAATGGCTATGTATCTGCCAAAATCATTTGCTTAATTTCAGTTTTAGCGCCCTTTTGAAAGGCTTTCTGGAGTCGACATTACAACTGCCAATAGCATTTTTTAGAAGTCTTGAAAGCATTTTTAATACATAACAGTAAAAGCTAAATTTTTCTCATTGATCAGCCATAAATATTATTCTCAAACGAAAGCCTACAAATTTCGAGTATAGCGCGAAAGAGAGGGATTATCATTGATTTTTTGTGGAGTATCGTGGAAGAAAAGAAAGCAGTACGCAGCTTAATTAATGCTTTTTTCATATATATCTTTTGAATCTATACACTACCCGTAAATCATGGCAATTCTTGCGGTTGATATAGACAGGGCATCATAAATTTTTGTAAGAAACTTTATTCGATATCATTCATATCTTATTGGGTAATAAGAAACATATAAATCATTACTCTGATCCATTACTAGTTATCGCTGATAGCTCATGCGCATTTAGTAGTAGGCAACCTGGTGAAGATTAGTTTCCTGTCATGTTCTTTGACTAATGTGGTATTGATTTATGGCGTAGTTCCTTTCATAAGTTCAAAACTTAAATTCTAATATACTAATATTAGCTTTTGCAGGACCTGGCATAACATTGTCAGAAGAGGATATATTTTCAACATATGACAGGAGTTGTAAAATCACAAAGTCTTCAAATCTGCTTCCTATATTAATGACATTGTGAATTCATAGCTGGAATAATCATAACGTTAATGATTTTGGCTTGTGAGATACTTGATTTTAAAGAGTTGAAGTATTTCTAAATGATTGTGTTTGGAAGAAGACGTGGGAAAATTTATGATTTTGTGATATGATTAAATGCATTTAATGTTTGTTTTGGCATTTAATATTCTTGTTAACAAAGTCTTTCACATCTTAGAGAAACTTTTCATATTATTGATAGAAAAGACTTTTGCTTCTTGTTAGGCAAACTCTTTACTTCTGATTAAGGCTTGCTTTAAAGTTTGTGAAAAATAAAGGTTCACTTATAAATGTTCTTTTATTGTCATGATCATCCAAATTGTTTGTTCTTGCAATTGAGATTATGTTATTATTCGAAGTTAATGATCTAAACAAATTTAATGTTTTGACCCACACATAATTGTCTTTTTATCTTATAGGTACAACGTGAAAACTAGGCCGTTCCGTTTGTAGTAAAGCTCCAGGCGAGGATGTAATTCTCTTCAAAAATGACTCCCGTAGCTGCTGAGAAAGCAACGTAGATTTCTTCTTCTAGAATGCTGGACAGGGATATATTTTTCATATATAAGAGTGGCTTTTGTGGGAGATCAAGACCAGCCTCCGCTATGGTGACTTTGAGCTCGTTTTGAAAATGGTCATAATCAATCCAAGCTTGAATATTATGTCCGCTGTCGAGATCCAATTCCTGGAATCGGCTGCTGTTAATCCAGTAGCCCGCAGGCGTAGAGTTTGCAGACCAGAGGTCGTTGAGATCCACACCAACATGATTGTTGTTGATATCCCTAAATTTCAAGTTCTTTAATGTGTCGAACTCAACTGCAAACAGATGATTAGAGGCCTGTCCCATAGTTGAAATATTACTAATCAAGCCAAGGTACGGACCAGCTAAAATTCCCTTGGAGATCTGCTGGGCGTCATTAAAAACGCCAGTCCCAACCCAGATTGTGAAGCCGAAGAAGGAACAATGCTAAACACAAAAGTTGTGCCGAAAGATAAAGTCGAATTCAGAGAGCCACGATCTTTCATACTAACAGGATGTCGATAGGAAGCACGGCCCATACTATATTGAGATCGTTGATTAAGGGAGATGGCAGTGGACTCCACTGAAGCATTACCAAACAATTCAAGGCTCGACGCATTGAATTGGTTGTAGATAAAGTTTGTCTGGGCCTTGACGATAAGCGAGGTAGGGATGAGGAAAAGTACAAGGACCACGCTTACGCCTTCCACTGTCGAGCTCCAGCCCGGCTTCGATTTTCTGTTTGAACTTAAGACATAATCAGCGACATAAAAGTAAAAAACTCAGAGCATATGGCCAACAGATTGAAATATTTCTTTTCCTTAAAGCCAAAATTGAAATAGAAATACACCTGTGAATGGGAATATAAATTAAGAGTAAACCAAGCTTACAAAATGGTGCAGATTTACCTTTTTGCGAATTGCAAAGTTTCCATTGTTTTTTTGCGTATTTTACCTTCTCACGCCTCTAGCATAATATAAGAATGCTCTCTGGTTATTCGAATCCCGAAAGCTCTCTGCTTATTCAAATATAAACATAGTGCAGAAAAGGTAAACAAAGTAAAGCAAAAACGAAAGAATTAGATATTATGAACTGTACACACATTCAAAGGAAATCGTACAGATATTGTGAACTGTCCACACATTTTAAGGAAATAATACCATGTACAATAAGTAAAAGCTACTTTTTCAAGAAAAATAAATAAAAAAAATATTTTTTTTATTTTTTTTTTGAACAAAGCGGATAAAAATACAATAAAAAGAGTAAAAAATGCAGTCTGAAAAAATAGACAGCGAAGGAAAGAACACAACAGTTCAGAAAGGCAAGAGTACAACTCACAATGAAATCAAATAACCATTACAACCAGTGCAATTCAAGAGTACAACTCACAATGAAATCATTACAACTCACTAGAAAAATTGATTTTTGACACAAAATCTGATATGGAGTTATTAGTATCTAATTATTAACTAGCACTTGCACCTCAACAAGGTGCAATGGTTACGCCGATAACAAGATATACTTTGGCAATATATTGAAAGAGGGGAAAAAATCATAAGAAAATGTAATTTTTTTTTTAATTTGTGTGATCTTTCCTATTTATTCCAAGTTGTCTCCTCACAGTATGGAGGAGATTAGACCAAAGAAATGCCCATTTTTAACAACACCACCTCATAGCTGTTTAATCTTAAACTAAACACAACATATCATCTAATTTTAAGAGAGATTAATAAAAGATCAACCACTATTTATTCTAGATTACCCTTAATGGTAAGAATACAATAAGGATATAGTGATAACATACACATAACATATTACTGCATAGAAACTTTAAGTTTTAATCCAATAAAATATAATTAGCCCTGGATTTCTCATCTTTTTATTCTCTATTTTGATAACCCTTTGTCCCCCTCTAGAATGGCATTCCATGGTGTGCCTTTATACCCCTCTTATAAAAATCTAGATCCAAGGCTAACCAAGCAAGAAGGCTATCCACCACTTTGTGTGCCCTTCGCCATAGCCACTATACAAAAATTTCCAAAACTTCGCCAATAAATTTGTCAAAATTTTGGGAAAAGCTGGGCAATTGCTTCTTTAACGATTCCCCATTCTTTATGCTTGATGGGCGCCATAACTGATTCACGAGCTCAAATGGGTATCCATAACCTGCTCAAAATCTCTCATTTGATGCATGCAAGGAGAATCAAGGCAATTGTTCTAGACTCTGGACTTACTCATGCTAATCTGCTCTCCCTTCCAACTCATTTCACCCAGGTTGACCATATTTCTACATGATTTATAAATTTATAATTGCTTTTTTCCAAATCCTTTGCAAGGCTACTCAAACTTCAAATTATCCTAGAGATAGAAATTGCATTGACTCTTTGTCAATATTCATTCTAAATCACTGCTCAATCCCAATTATTGTTTTAAAATGTATCTTTTACAATTACCATCATAGATTAAATCCAGGTATATTGCCTACACAACAATGAGACAGCAGAACCATAGATGCTATTGGCAATATCACAGAAAAGACCTCCATGTATCATTATGCTTGAACCATTTTTAAATAGCTACAATAGTTCACATGTAGACATATGATTTCTACAGTCCACCATCATAGATTAAATACAGATATATTGCCTGAACAACAATGAGACAGCGAAACCATAGATGCTATTGGCAATATCACAAAAAAGACCTCCATGTATCATTATGCTTGAAACCATTTTCAATTAGTGAGAATAGTTCACATGTAGAATATGATTTCCACAGTCCATAATGATAGACCATGAAACTTCTGGATTTAACTAAATTTTTTTTCTCAACGTTTCGGATCAAACTTCATAATCCATCATCAGAAGAGCATGACAAGAAAAAAGAATTTAAAAGTTTATCCATGAAAAAATTAACATTTTATCATTGAAAAATATGAATAAAAATTGTTGATTCTCTGATTTTAAAATAAAAAACACCTAAGAAAAAAGGATATTTGGTGAAAGGATTCACAACCTGCACATAAAATTATCTAGTTACAATCTATTTTTTTAACATAATTTATTCCAAAACAGAGTCATTAAAACCAAATATTAAAAGAGTATAATCTATATTACCGTGGTCCAGACAGCTATTTTGGAAGCTACAAAAGTGGCAGACATATTAAGTGTAAACTAAGACTATTGCATCTCCAAACATCATATAGCCCATGCATGACAGCAGCGGCCACGTACATAGTTGTGCATATTAGAAAGCTGCAAACTCATCATTTAGCAACAACATTGGAAAGCAAAAAGCATATAATATTTGAGGATAAACAAAACAAATATACCAAAAATAGGGGTTGGATCTGTGATCTAGGCACTTCAGATTCTAGTCCACAACTAAACAACTATTTAGGAAAACATACTGAAATAGGAAATTATAAATCAAGTTCATCTAGATACCTTGTTATGAGAACAAGAGTAAATTGTGAGCGATTTTTCATTGATGTGCAGATATTTGGGTAAACAGCATGGCCAAAATAGCAATATCCATATAGACCAATTGCTATTAGAAAATTGGAGACATTCAAGAGAGTGCCTTTATGGTGAATCCCAATTCTGTCCACTATTCCAAGCCAAAATAAATAGATTACTACCAATAATGAAGCTATCACTCCACCGGCTACATCACCAAATCAAATCAAATCATCAGGTGATTACCATATTAGAGGCATTAAATAGAATGTTATTAATTACTGTAAATAGACTAATATAATGTAGCAGAAATATAAGATAGAATGCTTAAATCTCGAAGCCAAATAGTAAGAAGAATAGAAGTGCAGTGACCATTGCAAAAGATTGGTGGGAAGTAAGGCAGAATCCAGCAAAACAAGGTGTGCATTTGGAAATAAACATGATAGATTGTCACTTTCAAGAATTATATATTCTACACAAGAAGCCTGCACAATGCCCACATGTTTATGTCAGATATATAATTTAAACAAACACTTCCAATAACAATTTAGAGAAGACAAGTTTCCATGGCATACTCACATATAGTTCCACATACAAAATAATCTTGAAGACGAAATAGAAACAAAAGGGTTAGTCCCTAATCGGTAGTAACATAATTTACAAGCTTATGGCTATGTACAGTCTAAATGTATCTGCCACACCTTTGAGTATACCCATTAGATGGTAATGTTTAAATTTGAGTTTTCTTTTTTTGTTCTATCAAGTGAATTATTTAGAAAAATAACTTACAGATACTACCACACAGCCTGCAGTCCCAAACGCAGCCTGGCCTATATCAGGATAGGTCTCAAGGCCTGGACAATAAAGCAAACGCAAATAGAACACCCAATCCCAGCCATTCTCCTTTGATAGCACATGGAGTTGGCAAGATCCCAACACCACAAAGCACATTCATTCCGGTAAACTTCCATTAATGTCAAATCACAACTATAGCTAGCTATAACAAACATCTTATATATGACAGTAAATCACATGAAAACCTAATGGATCATAATTATTCTAGAAGCTTGTTCAATAATCTATGGATTGTGAAAATCTTATGTTCATCAATGAAAATCTGTCAGAATGTTTCAAATTTTCCTATTCAACCATATTTATACCAAAAAATGGTATGCAGCTGAACCTTTCCCCTGAATTTTCATGCCCTGCATTTCTAATCCAGAATTACACTTGGTTGTCTAATCCACAATTGCACTTAGTTGTCTAATCCACAATTACACTTTTATCTTGAGTTGTTTAGCTCTAAGTTCCAAGTTATTGTATTATGATTATCACAAACCAGATTGACTTTAAAAATGGCACAAATTTTTATTTTTTGTAATTGTATTAGAATCAGCTTGGAAAAAACATGTCAAAATTACCAAACTTTTCACAGGTAAATTCCTAATAATTTGAATTTTTTAGATGCAACCCTATCAAGAAAATGGAGTAGGATATGCATACCATTGAGCAAGGCATGTTTGAAGGCACATTGGTGAAAATTTGGGAGGTCATCATGTGTGGCTTTTTCTGAAGGGCCTTCCTTTGGATGTAGAGGAGGAAGTTGGGCTTCCTCTGTTTTTGAATCTGCTTTTGTTGATGGCAATAAAGGCTGCATAAACTCTAGATTATTTCTCCACTTGAAGGATGATGTTAGATAAGAAGAGCCGATTCTGCTTAAGGTTGGAGTGCCCAGAAATCCAATGTTGGGAGAAGTTAGACTGTTGTACATGTCCATCGACTTTCTGCAAACAAAAACATCAAAAATCACGTGAGACCCAACAGAAAAAATGACTAAAGATTAAAGCACACAAACTCAAAAATAAAATGAAAAAAAGCAGGAAAATACCCATAGAAATAATGTAAGTGACCTTCGATTTTGAAATGGAAGAATACAGGATTAGTTTGGATATTCAAGTTTTGGAGAAAAAATCTCCTATGCATGACTCTGAAATAAATAAGCATTCTACCATTATGATACTGAATTTTTCCTTTATCAAAAGATCCAAGCCAAATAAGGATCATTCTAAGCACAATTGCGATTTAAACTGACATCATAGGCATTCTATATGCCCATATGAAGAGGAAAGGAAAAAAAGCTAATGTTTATATACTGTTTATCATCACTTGTAACTCTGCGGCCATGCAGAATTATATGAACCAGTCGTATGTTGTACAGTAGAATCTAGAGAAGAATTAGAGGAATCTGAATCATCTTCACATTTCTCCTTCACCTTCTCTTCATTCTCATCTTCCTCACCACTGTCTATGTAGAACCGGTGATCTTTAGAAGAGCAGCCATTGAATAATAATGAAAGAGTTTTAATTAAAATAGTGCATGAAGCATAAAAATAGAAATTACCTTCTCCCTTCTGATGTTTCCTTGCTCTCCTCCTGTCATAACAGCCATTGCCATTTTATTCTAAAGAAGGACACTTGAAAAAGCAATGGAAATAGGCAAATAGGAAATACACACAGACACAAGCTACTTCAACTCGCAAGCAGGCCACAGACCGTCCCACTGCAAGAAATTGGGCAGGAAAAGAATTCCATGCCTTGTGGAATTCTCAGTTCTCAGTCCTCTTTCTCTCTGCTGCCCTCGGTATCTAACTTCTCACAAGCGAAATTTCCACAATGGTGGATTGGGTTGGTAATGGAATTCCACAACCATCAATTCGGCCTATAATAAAATATTATATCCGGCGGTCTACGTTTCTACTTACTGTCATATCCCAATGCTAAATAAGAAAACCCTGAGAAAATTTGCCCATATGGTTCGAGTAAAAGAGGCCTATAGTGTAGCTTTGAAAGTAGCCTTTATGGAGGTTGCAGGTTAAACTTCCTCTGCGAACTGTGATTTCTATCCCAGCGAATGGGTCACCATGCCATATTAATGGCACAGGCACCCATTTTCTCTGTAGGCAGGTGTGAGGGATGGCCCCCGTCAACTCCAATATTTATGAGAAACAGGATACGAGGATAGGGAGTACCTACTACAATCTGGCAGCTGTAAAAATTTATCGGCATCAGACAGTAGACAAATCCGGTGGGTTTCCCACCCATAATAGCCTATCGGCTAATTATTGTTTGTTTATTAAATTAATTAATTTTTTTTGAAACTTCTTTATTTATTTTAATTTTCTAATATAGATATGCTAGTTTAATCAAATATTTGTATTTTATATATATTATTAAATATATATATGCTAGTTTAATCAAATATTTGTGATCAAATCTCTAATTTTCCTTTTTATTGATTTATCTTTGTGATCTCTAATTTTCTTATTTTTTTAATTTATCTTTGTGATCAAATATTTTATTTATTTATTTCATCTTTTAGTTTATTCAAAATTTTGAATTATTTGTTATCTTTGATTTATTTATTTGATCTTTAATAAATATTTTGATTTCATCTTTCTTATTAATCTATTTATTAAATCTTTAAGTTAATCTATGGTAAGTATATATTCAAATCTGTGTGATTTAACTTTGATTTCTCTTTTTGATCAAATCTCTTAGATTAATTTATATGATTTTTTAAATTTATTTTTATCAATTCATTGATCTTTTAATTTATTTATTACCTTTGATTTATTTATTTGATCTTTTAATGTATTTATTCTTGTCTTGATTTAATTACTTGATTTCTTAATCAACTTATTTTTTAACCTTGGATTTATTTATTTTATTTTTTAATTTAATTATAATAAACTTTTTCAAATCCTTTTGTGATTTATTTTGATTTCTTTTGTGACCTTTGATTTTGACTTTTTTTTTTCAATCAAATCTCTTTAATTTTGATATTTTTGTTTTATCAAATCTCTTTGATATTTTGATTTTTTTCTCCTAAAATCTCTTTTATTTTGATTTTGATAATTTGATTTGATTAAATTTCTTTGTTTTTGATTTTTTGGTTTCATTAAATTTCTTTCCTCTTGATTTTTTTGTTTGATTAAATTTCTTTACTCTGTTTGATAAAATCTCTTTGCTCTTGATTTTTCTATTTAATCAAATCTCTTTGCTTTTGATATATATATTTTAATCAAATCTCTTTGCTTTTGATATTTCCATTTAATCAAATCTTTTTTATTTTATTTTTTTAATTGATCTATGAGATTTTTTATTTTTTATCTTTGATTTATTTATTTGATCTTTTCATCATTAATTTTTTTATTTGATTAAATTTCTCTGCTCTTTATTTTTCTGTTTCATCAAATCTCTTTGCTCTTGATTTTTCTGTTTAATCAAATCTCTTTGCTTTTGATATATATATTTTAATCAAATCTTTTTGCTTTTGACATTTCTATTTAATCAAATCTTTTTTATTTTATTTTTTTAATTGATCTGTGCAATTTTTTATTTTTTATCTTTGATTTATTTATTTGATTTTTTCATGATTGATTTTTTTGTTTGATTAAATTTCTTTGCTCTTTATTTTTTATTTCATCACATCTCTTTGCTCTTGATTTTTCTGTTTGATCAAATCTCTTCTCTTTGCTTTTGATATATATATTTTAATCAAATCTCTTTGCCTTTTATATTTCTATTTAATCAAAAAAAAATATTTTATATTTCTAGGAGAGCCAATAAGATTTTTAAAATAAATTAAAAAAAGAGTCGGGTAAGTGTGAATAACCAATACTATTGTAATAGGTTTTGTATTCCCAATATCTCCTGCACAACACTACAAAAAGACTCACTCTTTTGGTTGGATAAAGAATTGTTGCAATAACCAATACTGTTGTAATAGGTTTGTATTCCCAATCTCTCTTGCACAACACTGCAAAAAGACTCACTCTTTTGGTTGGATAAAGAATTGTTGCAATAGTAAGATATGCAAACCCATGCCAAAAAAATCCATCCAACCAAATAAATAAAGGGAGAGTTGTGCATGCACAACTATAAATAGATAAGAAGATTGAGAAAAATAAAAGAAGGAAAAGAAAAGGAATAAACTCCCGGTATATTTTTCTACAAAATTTTTCTTTCTAAATGACCTCTGTTCTACCCACCACTAATTTTTTGACCTTTGCAATAGTTTGAACCCTATTGCAGCTGCGCCCATCACTCTTCCACCCCAAGTACTCTTGAGCAATAATCCATGGGCACTGATCATTTCAAACAAATTACAAATCACTAACTGTTTCAGAATTTTTTTTAAAATTTTCAATGAAAACAATATACTTTTTTTCTTATCAACCACTTTGATTCGACCAATTAAGGTCTTAATTGGGGTCGGGCTTAACCGGCACACTATAAGCAGTGACATCTTAAGTGGCCTGGCCCATTCCTAAAATTTTTGTATCCTATCAAATCCATGTTTCTGCTTTTTTAGAGATTACTTTTCATAAACTTTTTCCTCATAATACTCCGCTGAAGAAAGAATATATCATAACATATTAAAGTAGAAATGGCTTATCCAAATAATATAAATATATTAATTAAAATTGTTGATACAACAATATACATTATTTTTCATTTAGTATTTAATACTTATTTTTGTTTACTTAAGATTTATCTTTTTACTTTATGTTGATGGTGTTTTTATGCACTTCTCAACACAAGTAGTGCATAGGTGCACTACCTCTCTTGAAAGACAATACTCCACAATCGGATTGCAGAACACTATCCCAAGGTCTCTCAAAGTCTCTGGCGATCAATCTGATGATGTGGCCAATGAAGGCCTCATTGACCCGGCAATACTCCTTTTTGAAGTTGCAGTATTGGAGTTGAGGGTATTTGTCAAAAGGCTTGAGCCCTCGCCTGTGCCCCTGATCTGGTGCCACAAATAGTCCACTGTATTGTCTTTGACTTGCCAGGGAGTATACCAGGTAGGAGGTCATGTAAAACTTAGAGCTCTTTTTGATGTTGACAAACTGCTCATGGAAGCAGTTCCTGATGATGCCTCCCCAGTCGAATGAGGTCTTGGTATTAACGTCGTCGTTCCCCGGCAGGATTTGTTCAATGTAGTAGGCCATCCACTCTTGGAAGTAGGTGGCTGTCGGGAGACCCATGACTCTACTTAGAATAGTTACGAGGTCGTGGTAGTCTTCGTGGAAGTCACTTCAGAAGAGTTCCTCGGGAACGTTTGCAGCGCTGCCCCATTTCTCCTTAAGCCAAAGGAGGTTGATTGACTTCTTGCACCATACTGGATTGGCATCCCACGCCGCTTGGCATTGTTCCAAAGTGGGGACCCCATATGTGGGAACGTAGGGATGTGGAATGTTTTGGTGATCCCCTTTGGCGACATATCCGGGAGGATATTTCCCTCTTTGTCCATGATTGTTCTGGTGTCCGCTTGATAGGCCTCTCAGCAGGCCATCACTAGTTCAGGTGCTATGAGAGAGGGAGGGAAGATGACAGCCTTGGCGATTCCACTCTGCCTTATTAGTCTGGCATTCTTTGTAGTAGGGTTGACCTTGACCCTCTGGGTGAACTCATCTATGTCCACTTGGCCGATGTTAGTATCTAAAATCTCTTTCCAGTCTGTTGAGACCTTTGACTAGAGCGGCTCACCCTGAAACTAAAACTTCATCTGATCCTTATCATCTTTTCCCCGAGCGGCTCTCCCTGATTTCTTTCCCTTATCCTTTTCGACGGAGGCCCTTGAAGTGCCTGCAACTGATTCCATATATCCTGCAAGCAAGGGGAAATCCAGCACAATAAAAAATTAAAGCGTTCACGTTAGTCCACATTTCAAAGATAACACCTAAATAATCATTCAAATATATCATAAATTTTATCCTTAGATGGTATTGATCTTCGTTTGAGGGCGCTGGACAATCCGGGCCTGGAGGGCCGAACTTCCTTGGCAGGAATGCTGTCGGGAAGGGAAAACGCAGCTGCGAGCTCTCAGAGACCCTTCTTGGCCAAATTTTAATGTTTTAGGAGGTCCATGATGGAGAACAACAAATTTTAGGATGTGGGTCGAAGTTAGATTCTGGATTTGAGCTTGCTTGGGCTGATCTAAGGGGCCTCAGAAGTATCAGGCCGGAAAGCCACCAGGAAACAACAGTTGGAGATGACGGATAGCAGGCGGACATCTGGCAGTAGAAAACTGGAGCCAGGGGCCCGGATGGTGAATAGGCGGCCGAAGTGAGGTTGTCCTCAAGGCCCCACGGCCTTCAGCAAGGCGGGGCCCAGCGGTCGGGAAGACGCTGCGTGCCGGGCGCTGCGAGATTCTCATTGAGTTTAAGTTGGCGGCGGCAACAGAGACTCCGGGACTCGGTGGCCGAGTAGGCGCAAGGTGATGGCCGCCGCAAGACTCTCGGCTAATTTGAATGGTGGCAGCGACACGAAACCTGGGGCCTGGAGGGCGGGGCGCCGTCGGGGTTCCGTTGTCGAGATTGGCAGAACTGTCACGGAGTTCTGGGGATGGAACTCCGGACGACTGGGCCCGGAAGGCTTCGGGGCAGCGGGGAATTCGGCAAAGCGAGCCGGCAAGCGGAGGCCCGAGTCCCGAGGTCCGGGAGGACGGGGCGAAAACTATGATGCCAGAGTTTGCACGGACTTCCACGGGTGGAAGTCCGGAGCCCGGGGCCCGGAGGTGTGAAAGCAGCCGTTTCAAAAGAAGACGGTGACGGCGAAGGGAGGCCCGGGGTCTGGAGCCCGGGAGGTAGGGGTTAGGTTTGCAATTAAAACCTGGTGAAATGCGAGTTGAAATCCGATATAGGAAACCCAGATAGCCGGGCCCAGAGGATAGGACTGCCGTCGGAAGGTTTAGTGTTTTAGATTTGATGGCGAAGGCGAGCGGCAAAGGCCGACATCGGGGCCGAGATGCCCAACCGCCCTACGCGAAGAATAGCCGCGACCGAGAAAAGTCCCGAGTTGGTGGCGAGGGCCATTCAAATGGGTTTGGGAGATTTCTAAGATATGGGTAAGGGGCGCCATTGAGTGTTCTTCCATTTGCTTCATTTTAACCAGTTATTTAATTCCTTAAAATTCCCCAAAATGGCAAAAAAACACGGGAGGGAAAACGAGAATTGCCTACCTCGAAAGCGCGCAGCGGGGTGATGTGGGATCCACCGGGGGTCGACGGAGTGAAGTTGATGGCGACGGTTGTGAGGCAAATGAAGGCGTTGGGATCCTGTTGCTCAGCCTTGCAATTTCGCTCCAATTCGCAATGTGAAAATGACATTGGCGGGTTGGGTATTTTATACCCCAAGTGCCATTAATACGTGCATTAATTGTAGGTACGGCCGTGCCAAAAGTTGGTAGATTTGAATTTTAAGTCAACGGTGGTGGAGACTCCGGGACCCGGCGGCCGAGAGGGTGGAGGCGACGGCCACCGCGAGATTTTTTGACAACTTTGAACGGCCATGATGGAGAGAGGTCCGAGGCCTAGATGGCGGGAGGCTGGAAGGAACTCGCCGGTGAAGGTTTCTTCATGCTTGGGTGATGACGGCGGCGAGCAGCTCGGGGCCCGAGGGGCGGGCGACCACCGGAGGCTCACCGTCACAGACAGCGGGCCCGGGATGGAAGTCTAGGGTCAGACTTCTGGGGCCCGGGGCCCGAAGGGCTAGGCGCCGCTCAGAAAATCCTCGGGGAATTTCAAACAGAAGACAGCAGGGCGGGTCCCGCGGAGCAGAAAGGCGCCCAAGGATCACCGCAAAGGGCGGTAAATGCAAAGGGGAAGCCTGATAAGGGAACCCCGGAGGCCCGGGCTCGGAGGGGCCTAGGGCCGCCCCGGAGCCCAAAAATGCCAGAGGGAACCTGCGAGGCTTCGAAGGGCCGCAAAACCTAAAAACTGAGGCATGGTCAATTTACGATGAAACCCTAGAGCGACATCGACCGTGTAGAACATCAAAAAAAGAGGGGCACACAAAATGAGGCAGCCCCAAAAGACCTGATGAGGCGAAATAAAAGAGGGTCCCTGTTCCGAACGGGGCGTGTGTGCTAAGGGCACAACAAATAGCGACTCCGCTGGGGAACGCTCTGGAGTGTTCTAGGGATAAATATTCATTCAGGACCCATAATCTCTAGTTTTGCAGACCAAGAGCAGCTTCCAAAGGTGAATCCGGGAGAACGAGATCCTTAATTGCGTCAGCTTATAGGACATCTCAGAAGTGTGTGTAGTGAATTCATTCCTTTCTTAGGGATAGTGACCAGGGTTACCAATTCAATCGAGCGAGCTACATAAGTTGCCTAACACCAAAAGTAACCTGGATATTGCCCCGCTGCCAGTCAGGCGTCCATAGCCCCGACAGAGTTGTTGCTGCAATCTCATGGATATTGCTCTACTACCGGCCAGGCGTCCATAGCCTCGGTAAAGTTACCCGAACACCCATACGGTCATTTATTTCCCTTTTTCAGAGTTTCCTTTTTTTGCTTTGATATTTCATTTCTCTTTTGCCACTTAGTTTGACCGGGTAAGCATTGAAGCCTACAATGGGTTTGAGATTGCAGTGGTCATTGGAGTAGACTTAAGATTTTTCACTCACTAGGGTGTCATAACAACCATAGTACAGTCCTTCAGAATTTATTATTATGTACTTTATGCAGGATCCGAGATGTGGGTAAGAAGATCCAGCTAACGGTCAAGTTCTGAGTAGATTTCAAACAAGGAAATCATTCATGGGTAGCTTTGTAAAGATCGATAGTCTAGAGTGAATGTTTAGCCAAAGAACACAAAGAATGGATAGCAAAGTGAACCGCTTGTCAGGCAAGCACGACCACCACAGAAGAGTGGGAAGCCTCCTTCAAAACAAAACTGTCAGGAGGGAGAAAGCAAAAAATGATGCAAACAAAGTGCAGACAAGCAAGAAAACAAATACTCTAACCTATGCACAAGTATTTACAATGAAGAGCTCAATGAAGCTCAAGCCTGGAAGTAATGCTTCAGGTGCTGCCCGTTGATTGGCAACAGGACATTCTCATCGGTTAAGCTCTTTAGGTGGAAGGCATTATCTCCCAAAATCTCAGCTATCTGAAAGGGGCCAAGCTAAAGCTTGTTGAATTTGTTGTGTCCCCCTTTCTTCTCATGGGCCTTGTCCCAATATAGGACAAAATCTGCAATTGTAAAGGCCTTAACTTTGGCTAGGCGGTTGAACCATCTCTTAACTACGCCCTAATGTTTGGCAAAATTTTCTATTGCACAGTTTCAGACTTCCTCTAAATGTAAGAGCTCAGCTAACTAAGCTTCCCTATAGTCTCCTCCCTCATAAAAATCATTGATAAACTGGAGAGTAGGAATCTTCAGGTGGATGGGGAATATAGGTTCCAGGCCATAGACAAAGTGGAACAGGGAATCGCCAAGGGCAGCCTTGTGGCAGGTGCGATCAGCCCAAAGGGCGAAATGAAGCTGGGTATGCCAATCCTTGGGATTCCTATCTAGTAGCTTCTTGATCACAGTAATCATATTTTTATTCGTGGATTTGGCAAGGCCATTTCCCTAGGGGTAGTAATTGGACGAGAATTTGAGGCCAATCCCATAGTCAAATGCCCAGCTAGCAAATTTTAATGAAGCAAAGGTAGGTCTATTATCACATACCAAATCATACGGACAACCAAAGCGATTTAAAATAAAACTTTCTAAGAAATCAGTAACTACTTCAGTTGTGCAATGCTTACATACTATTACTTCCATCCATCTAGTATAATAATCAGTAGCGGTAAGAATGTACCTGTGTCCTGCAGATGATGGAGGGCTTACCAGACCAATGAAGTCGAGACCCCATTGCGTAAAAGACCTTACCTCCAACACGGGCTGCAGTGGGATAGCAACATTCCTCTCCCTGGTGGCAGCGGTCTGGCATGTATGACATGAATGAACATGGCAATGGGCATCCTTGAAGACGGTTTGCCAATAATACCCTACCCTTAATATCTGATGTGCCATAGAAGAACCTGAGCCATGGCCCATATCAATTTATTTTGAAACTCTTTCAAGACGTGTTCTGCTTCCTCCTTGCCAAGGCATCTTAGATAAACGCCCTCATGATTCTTCTTATAGAGAATAGAACCCTGCAACATATAACCATTACTTTTCAATCTTAGGGCCCTCTTCTGAACTCCTTGCAGGTGTGGCAGACACTTATGATTCATCAGAAAATAAATGACATCTTGGTACCATTCTCCCAGGGAGACATCTTTAAGCTGGTACTGCTGTACTGTGAGTTCAGGCCCGGCCTCTACTGCTGTTTCAGCAATTGTACGGGTGAGTGCTTGCCCTCTTACCAATTTCATTGGTTGGATCTCCATATCATACTCTTGGAGCAAGGTGACCCACTTAGCCCTTCGTTTGCCCAATTCATTTTGCATGAGTAGTGTCTTAACCGCTGGGTCGGGGACGATGGAGAACACTTTGTTGCGTAGAATGTAGTGTCTAAATTTATTCACTCCTCTGACGAGAGTGTATGCCTATTTTTCTATGTTGTGGTAATGTAATTCAGCGTCTTTGAGGGGAGCACTCATGAAGGTGATCAGATGCTCGTTTCCTTCGTCATCCTTTTGGGTCAACATGCTAGCACAGGAATGTTTTGAAGCAAAGGAGTAGATATAGAACGGCTTCAGATAATCTAGGCTAACCAACACAGGCGCCTCAGCAATGACCCATTTGATTTCCTTGAAGGATTGTTTGGCATCCGGCGTCCACTCAACTTTGGCGTCTTGTTTGAGCATGGCATTGAGAGGTTTGACAATTTCTACGAACCCTGTGATGAATTTCTAGACAAAATTGATCTTTCTGAAGAAAGATTTTAATTCCTTTTTGCTGCCTGGGGGCTGAATTTTGAGTAAGGACTTGATCCGCTTAGGATCAATGGAGATTCCTTGCTCTAAAATGATGTGCCCGAGCAATCTGCCTTCAGTCACTCCGAAAATGCACTTCTTGGGGTTGAGAGAAACCCCAAATTCTCTGCATCTTTGAAACACCTTGCATAAGTCAGAGACATGATCTCCTCGCTTCTTAGAAAATACGGTCAAATCATCCATGTAGATGATTATGAACTTTCCAATTAGGTCCTTGAAGGCGATATCCATGGCGCGTTGGAAGGTGGAACTAGCGTTGATGAGCCCAAATGGTATTCTTCTGTATGCAAACGTCCCCCACTTAGTGGTGAACGTTATCTTGTGGCGATCCTCATATTGCACCATTACCTGATTATACCCGGAGTATCCATCGAGGAAAAACATCATCTGGAGCCGTTGACGATTTGCAACACCTCATCCAGCGAAGGCACTGGATAGTTGTCTTTCTCCGAGGCGCGATTTATATTGTGAAAATCCACACACAACCTAATCTCTCCATTCTTTTTTCTAATCGGGACCAAATTGGCCACCCATGTGGAGTGCTTGACGGGAAAAATGATTCTTGCTGAAAGCAGCTTTTGTACTTCCTTGTAAACAATAGGTTCCAGCAAGGCATTGATAGGGCGCTGCCGCTAACGGAATGGCCTCACTTCTGTCTTTAGAGGGATAGTGTGTGTAATGACAGAAGTGTCATAAGTTTTCAAATATTCTTAACTCCATGCCACCACATCATGGTATCTTTGCAATGGATTCGTGATTCCCTTCTTTTCCTCAGGCTTGCACACTTTGCCAATAAAAACATTTTTGGTCTCCTTAGCTGTCCCAAGGTTGTGAGCGTTAAATTGGTTGCTTATAGCCTCCTTTTTTGTTTGTTGGCCCTGATCTCTGATCTGATCCAAGTTGAATATGCATTCCAACTGAACCATGCCCCTGGGGATTGTATTAGTTTTGAGGTTGATGACCCCCTCTATGTCCAATTCAGCCTCCTACAAATTAGTTTCATCGATTATTTGAGCTACGAAGATGTCAGAACTTGTGATAAACTGGAGGATATGCTTGTCGTCATTGAAGACCTGTAGGTGAGTAACATTATCCAGGACCGATGGCGTGGATGTTAGCTCAACAGTGAATTTCTTGAGCCCAAACAAAGAGAGGGGTTGTAACGTGCTAGCTGCTTGAGCCAAGGCATCTGCTGTGCGATTCTGAGCATGAGGGATCAATTGTATGTTGAATGCATCTAGACCCTCTAAGAGATCCCAAACCCTATGCCTATAATTTGTGAGCCTCCGATCATGACAGGAGTACAATTTCTGGACCTACTTAACTACAAGTGCAAAATCCCCGAAGACTTGCAACACTTTGATATTTTTCTTCAAGGCCATGAGAAGGCCAAGGACTAAGGCCTCATATTCTGCTACGTTATTGGTGCAATAAAAATGTAATCGGTGGGCAGCGAGAAATGTTTTACCTGTTGGACTAATGAGTTCAATCCCTGCTCCAACTCCTTGTCTTGACTTTGATCCATCAAATCGGAGCGCCAGCACTTGGAGGATTCCTGGTCTTCAGGCTTGATTGAACTTTCGTTCCCTTTCGGCTAGACGGCGGGCCCTGTGATCTTAGGGGGGCTTTCTGGTTCGGGGCAATGATCAATAAGAGGTTCCGCTGGTGTCTCCTTAGGTGTTTTCGTCTGAGGAGCAGTTGCTTTCTTAACATGCTCCACTGCTGCTTGGCACAGGCAACAATCAAATTCAAAGTGAGTAGTATTGTGAACCCTACACCAGTTCGGCAATAAGAGATCCTAAAAATTCATTCAGGCCCCTAGGCTGAGCTGGTCCTTAGCGCATTTTCCCATGAACTCCCAGAATCCATCGAGTAGTCCCCAGTTGTCATCCTTATCCAGCTCATCATCAGCTTCTACCAATATTTCTGTGTCCATGAGCATTCACGTGGAATTGGTCGAAGGACTACACAACACCAGCAATACCTCATCTGCATGTTCTTCCTAAAGCCTGATCTCATTTTGATAGGCAAAAGGGCGATAATTCCCCAAATCAGTCTTAGCAAACAACACCTCGCTGAGATTGTTGTATTCTGTGATCATGTACTTCATACGGGGTTCACGGTCGATACAGATCTGATTTGGCAGCCCCTTCCACAGCAGCCACATGTGAGAAAGGTCTGTGGCGGCATATCCATTCAGCGCCTTAGTGAACTCCCTTCCCAAAATAATGTCGTAAGCATCAGGAATGTCTGCCACTTGGATATCAATGACCTGTTGGATCTGTGGGTCTACGCGAATCTGCATGGGGATGTGATTTATTTCACCCACGATGTTGATCTCTGTTTTATCTAGCTGGGTCACCTTTCTCTTCAACGACGTGGGAGTGATGCCAAGGGCCTGACATACTGCCAAGGGCATGACATTGGCCGATGCCCCTGAATCGAGCAGGTAGTTGTGTAAATTCTTCCCAAAGATTCTAATGGTGGTCAGGAAAGGGGGAGTTTCTGGTCTCCTTTGGAGGATGCCCATAAGCATGTCCATTTGGGCTATCTGACCCTTGTTCCTATCACTGGCCATATCCCTGGTTTGCTTATATTGCTGATCCTTAGAAAACTTCCTGGTGGCCCTTTCTGGCCCCTTTTCAATTTGCTTACTTGCTGACTGATTCACGGGGACATCCTTCCTTCTTTCCCGTATTGTCCAGTATTTCAAGTTTTTTCCTAGGCTCCTCAAAGGTTACCCTCTTGGCTGGGGTTTCTTGTGTTGTACTAGAAGACAGAGTCCCAATGAGAACCCTGAAGAAGGCATGCCTCACGGTAGGAACTTTGAGTAATTCGAAGGCTGACAATTGATCTTTATCTTCTTAAAATCTTCAGCTATATATTCACCCATCTGCTCAATTTCAGAGCTAAAAGCTTGGCCTATAGCAGAACTAGGGGTTTGGACCTTCGTTTGTCCAGACAGATTCTGAGGTTGGTCTTGAGGCTGATTTTGTGACTGATTTTGAGATTCGTTCTTGTTGAGGTATTGTGTGGGTATATGAGGAAGCCCAAGGTTGTTACTGGCATCAGGATCAGGCGGGGTGGTGAAATTGTTTGGTGGGGTAGAAGTCGTGAAGGGTCCACCCGCTTGCCTATTTCTGAGGAAGTAAGGACTCGACCGCTGATGGAACATGTGGACCTCATCCACGAATGGTTCTTCCTCATCTACTAGACCATTATCTACTGAATCAAAAAGCTGAGCCAAGGTTTGTTCATTACTTACCTCTTGCGCTTCTTCACCCTCAACAGGAGTAGGCTCGGCTTCGGGTTCATTGCGGTCACCTCCCAGAAACAGTGCCTGATTGACCACAAGACATGAGGAATCGTAAGGCTCAGAGGGGACAATGTCCCTGTAGTTGGCGTTGTCAACTGCATTTTGTACCTCCACCTGGAAGATCTCAGCAGCTGCCTGAAACTCGGGACAATCCAGCTCAGAATGCTTGCTAGTTTTGTGAAGCTGACACCATCCGGACAATGCTGCTTCAGCCAGATACACACCGCTGGACATTTTGTCGTTGCTTGCTGGTTGATTGAAGGGTGTAGAAACTCCTCCGTTATTGGGCCTGGTGTTCCATGTGCGGTTCTACTTCTGAGAGGGTCTTCTTTCTGCATTTTGATTGGTATTTTTCCCCCTTTCATAATTCTGCCCGGAGGAAGTGCCTGCTTCACGATTATTTCTACTGTCTCTATTATCTCGGCTGTCCCGATTGATATTAGCCTGGAAATTGCATTGGGAGGCCTGCAACTGGTTTTTCTGATTCTTTAGATGTGTCATCTCCGTGGACATCTTCTTGATCATCTCGGTCAGCTCCTCTAGCTTGTCTTTCTCAGTTGCACCTCTAGGCGATGGGGCCAGATTTTAGAGAAAAGCAGGCGGGGTCGCCAGCTGATTTTGATAGGCTAGAGGAAAATCTAGTCCCGACAGGTACAATGGTGCCTGGGGCTGTTGGGAACATGCTTGTGGTTGCGGAGTAATCTGGGAATAGTTGTACTGCTGCTAGGGCTGCAAATAGGAAGTCGCGAGAGGCACATAATTCAACGGCTACCCTGGATGCGGCACCATAGGAAATTGGGGTATCTGGTTCATGAGAGGGGTTTGATGATCAAACACCTGATTGAGCCCTTGAATCTGCATTAGGTGGGCTACCAGCCTTAAGGAGGGCAGTGGGCCAGAGATATTTTGCCCCAAGTCCGCACTAGCGACAACAGCTTTCGCATAGGCAGCCAGTAGGGTAGTGGGCGGTGGGTGCATCCTCTTCACCAAGGCTGATGTGAGACTGTCTAGGGCCACGTAGTAGACAGGGAGAGCTGCCGCATCATTATGAACGTACGGATCCTAAAGCTTCATGTGAGCCTGATGGAAGCAGTCATTGAAGGAGCCGATAGGTTCGTTAACCTCCCTTCTGATGGACATGAACTGTTGGTAAAGGTCTGAAGGGTTGACAGGAATCTTTTATTTCTGCAAAAAAACATTCTTCATCAAGTTCCATGAGGTGATGGACCCCCTCGACAGATTAATGTACCAGTAAAAGGCCTCTTCTCCCAATGAATGCGGAAAAAGGTGACGTGCAACATCTTCGTGGTCCACTTGCATTTCAGTGATCACTGTCTCAAATATTTTGATATGCTCCTCAGCTGTTCTTTGCATATCGTGTGGGTGGAACTTCGAACAAAAGCCCTCTGGATTCTTGGGCATATCATTGTAATCAATAAAATTTATCGACAACGGATTATGCGCAAGCCAAGCCATGGGGGGAGGCAGAGGTGGAACTTGCTATTGGAGAACAGGGATTTGGGGCTATATTGGCAATACAACCATAAGGTGGGGCTGCCCTTGAGCTATGGCTGTCTTGACTATGCCTTGGGCCAGAAGGGCTAGGAGAGGGGCAATCCCCTGGCTGCCGGAGATAGACGGTGTAAATGCTGTCTGAGATGGTTGGGTGGAAGATGAAGGCTAGCCAAATGGAGGTGAGGGTGAAATGAGGGCGGATCGAATGGAGGAAGAGGAAGAGGCGGCGCTGCTTCCTTGTGCTCATTTTTTCCTTGTGGGAGACTGCAATTCTTCAAATTCTCCCTTATTTGGTGTTGACCGTAGAACTCTCTGAAACCTTTCTGGGGAGAATGATCCGATCCGATCCAACTTTGCTTTATCCTTTAACTTTGTATCTTCACCGTGGCCCTCCTTCTAGCGCCAGTTCTGTTGATGGTATTTTTATGCACTTCTCAACACAGGCAGTGCGTAGGTGCACTACCTCTCTTGAAAGACAATACTCCACAATCGGATTGTAGAACACTATCCCAAGGTCTCTCGGATGTCAGGTCATAATAGTGCTTAGATACCTCAGTAGTTTGATATTATTTGCTGGAATCAAAAGGTGGTCTTACAGAAAATACAAAGTGTAGACACAAAGAATGAAGTTGGATCTTGAAATGGAGTTCCTAGGATGGGAAGTAGTAATATGTGGGCTGTAGGCTCAAACAGCAATCTTGGACTCCATTTAGTTATTAGATTTGGCTTTACAATGTGCAATGAACCTTGGTATTGTTCAGTTTCTAAAAAAAAGGGGAAAAGAGCGAAGGGGAAGAAAAGTTCTTAAGTCTAAAACTTGCACTGAATAGTGACAATGGAGTTCCTGCAATGAACAATTCCTTAAAATAATATCCCACTTAACCAGGGATTTCACAGTATCATGGAAATTGTGTTATCTTCTAAGGGCTGCAGATATTTTATCCTTCATCCACCACATACATGCATGAATTAAAGATAAATGTTTGGGGCAGCTTCAAATCAAGTCTAGGCTAACTTTGCACAACTATCTACCTTCAGCAAATAGCAAAAAGTATGGACTAAGGGATCATCAACAAAGCAGGAATTTTCACAATCAGCCAACAACATTCCTAAGATTTATCCAAATGAAATGAACAGCTAACTAAACAGCAAAGAGATCTAAGTCAATCATCTAATTATTGGATAAATGAATCAAATAACATGAGAGAAATCAAGGAAATACACCAAGTCAATGATATTTCTTATAAATTTCAGCAGCACGCCTTTACAACAACTCAACTCTCACTTTTGCAAATGAGGGGAGTGCTCTATTTATAGTTTCCCAAAAGTCAAATGAATGGCCAAGATTCATTCTCATTATGTGGCCAAGATTCATTACAAAATAGGGTTTCACCTACCCCCAAATAGATTTACAATTTAAAAACATTTTTTGTCTCTTCCCTATTTCGTCATCTAGTGGATGGCACTATTGCTCTTTCATCCTATAGCTAATTGTTGTTTTCTTGGCTGTAGCTACCCTTCAGGGAGATCTTCCTCTTTGGATGGGCTGTCCTCTTGCTCCTTGGAAGCTGCGTGTTCAATGTACTTGAGGATGATGGCCTGGAGCTTGTCAATCTCGATGATCTCGCACCTTAATGCCTGGTAGCTCCATTCTTTAGCGTTCTCTTCCAGTCGCTTCCAATCCTTGTCATACTTAGAGCCTTGGTCTCTGAATAGCTCTGATCGATCGAAGGCGCAGGCAGCAAAAATTAGGAACTCCGTTGTAATTTCTCTGGCTATCCCGTCCTTCATCTTCTCCTCGAAGTATGGTTTGACCTTCTCGGCTTCCATTTGCATTGTGGGCATATCATAGCCCGTCATTAACTTGAGATACTTGGCGCATTCTGCCCAGATTTCCTTGATCCACTCGATATCTGGATCCACCTTGTTCAGGATTTGCTCTGACCTCTCCTTCCGGTTGATGAGGTCTCTGCGCCATACATCCACCAAACAACGATCTTCTTTCTTCAGTTCTAGCTTCTTCTCCCATACGTCCTCAGGCATTCTAAGGATGGCCTCAACTCGTGGGAAGGTGGAGTCGTAGATGGCAGGAAAGTTGGTGCAAAGCTTCTTTGTGCCTTCCAGGGATTGGATTAGGTCTAAGAACTTGTTGGCTATTTGCACAGCCATGTTGATTCCCACGTTTTTGACGCTTACGACCTGTCGGAACCAATCCTCAGTGGTCCTCTCCAAGTTCTTCCTTCTCTCCATCTTGTCAATCTGTTCCTTGGAGAGCAACTACGGTGCGGCTGTGGAGGTGGTGGGCAGGTCATCTACTGAGGACCATTGTTGAATGTAGTCGGTTAGGGCAGCAACTTGCACCTTGAGTTCGTCCTTGGTGACCTTGTCCTGCTTGATTAGGTGCACCACTATGGCCACCGATTCTTCCAGATGTTCAACCTTTTGTTCCCTAGTTGCTGTCCCTAGTTCAATGGTGGAGATACTGTAGCTCACCTCTGCCTCACCAACAGTTGGCGTTGCTATTTGTGCTGCTCGGGAGCTGGAAGCGTCCATGGTTATCTTGGAATGGACCTTAGGCTTCTTCTCCTTCTTCGTTATGGTCAGGGATCGAGCCAAGATGGCTTCCAATTTCGCCCTTGGGTCTTTCAGCACTGGGGTTGTCTTTTCAAGCTGTTTCTCCAACCAGTCATGCATGGCAGATTTATCCTTGGGTGCATCATGGCTGCCCTTACCCTTTTCAGTTAGAGGCAAGACTTCTGCCTCCATTTCCTTTTGGGGTTCTTCCTTCTCCTTAGTAGCTTCCTCCTCCTCTTCGTCGGAGTCACAATAAAACACGAGGCGTTTGACAGGCAGCCTGGTGGACAATTTCCAGGTGGGACTGTCTTCTTTTGCGGCCTCTTCTTCCCTCTTCTCTTTAGTAGCCTCGGCCTCGGGGCTCCTTACAACATGGATCTCAGCCTCAGATAAATCTTTTATCTGCTGCTCTTCCGGCGGCTGCCCTTCTTTATCTTGTGGTAACCTTTCTGCCTCCTCCCCAATGTCCTTTGGCTACTGCGCTGACTCCTCCTCCATGTCCTCATCAAAAGTTTGGACAATTTCTTTGGCGCCCAAGCCATCCTCTTCATCCCCGCTCTCAGAAGAGCCCGTCTCCTCCTCCTCGTAGACCACCCTGTCGATGGTTCGGTGCTCGTACTTAGGGTGCTCATGATATTCATCAGCCTCCTCCCCTATGGGATTCGAGGCTTCCCGTTCCTGCTCCTCCAACTCCTCCTAGATTTGCATAGTGGCTTCCATGGTCGGCGGCCCTGTTGGCGATTGTGAAGGTTGAGCTGTTGCGAGGGCTTGGGCGAGGGCGGCTTGGAGTGCGGGGTCCATCAAGATCTGTGAGAGCTCAGGGGGAAGACTTTGCAGGTTCCACATAATAGCCTCGGGTACAGTGGAAAGGAGAACAGGCGATGCTATTGTTGCCAGAGGGAGGGATGTAATGGGTGACATAGCAGCAGAAGAGGAAGGGGAGTGGTCACACCAGAAGAGGAGTCGATGTCAATTATTGACCCGATCGGGGGTGAAGGGGCGAGATGGATAGAGATGTCCACCGCCGGTGGAGATGAGGCAACTGCGGTCTAGGAGGCAGGCAGAGCACCAGGAGGGGCACAGAGAAGCAAGAGAGGCTGCACTTCTGTTGTAGTCATTGTCTGCTTGAGCCTTTTGCGAGATGAGCCCCCCGTGTCTTTCTTTGCTTACTCTTTGGGGTCCATAGATTGAGTCGTCTCTGTTTCTTTTCTCTTTTGAGACCTGGTGACGGGGGCAGACTTGGAAGTCTCACCAGCTGAGGTGGTGGCAGCAACATCCTCCATGGCGCTTGGCTCACTCTTGAGCGCCTCATATGTTAGGACCACTCCTTGTTGCTTAAGTTGCACCACCTGCCCATCGACCCACTCCTTAGTGTGAGTTATGATCGGCTGGGTGATTGTGTCTAGGTCATCGACTTCTTGCTCGTCCCAGTCTATTGATGGTATAGGCAGGTTGTCAACCACAGGGTACCTCAGGTGCATTATCGTGGACTCATCCTCCTCGAGTTGGTCCGGTACCTTGAACAGTTGCACTCTTCTCAGGAACTGTATGGTCATGCGACTGTAGTGCCTCATGCGTACCTCATTGTCGTCTTTGCAATCCTCCCAGAAGTCTTCAATATGGTATTTGTGGGCGTACACCAGCCCCATTGCCTTCCTGACATGGCCATGTGGGTCCATCCATGGGCGAGCCGTGTACCATTCAAAATTATATTCCTTGAGTTCCTTCTCAGAATTGCTGGCACATTGAGAAGTCTATAGTCGGTACAGGCCCTGGCCGAGGGTCATGGGATAGGGGATCCTTGCTACGTGCTTGTTGCCGAAGACTATCTGGATGTGTTGGAGCTGTCGAGAAAGCTCCAGGAGAATGATCCTATCGTTTGGATACCGCGGCAATCTGTTTGGCCGCTCCGTGAATCCCTCGGCACGGATGTAGGTAAACTTTGGGAACTGGATAAATAAGAAGGCATACTCCTTCAAGAGTGCCCTGGCACTGTGGGAGACCCTCCTCTCAAAGTCTCCAGCGATCAATCTGATGATGTGGCCAATGAAGGCATCATTGACCCGGCAGTACTCCTTTTTGAAGTTGCGGTATTGGAGTTGAGGGTATTTGTCAAAAGGCTTGAGCCCTTGCCTATGCCCCTGATCTGTTGCCACGAATAGTCCATTGTATTGTCTTTGACCTGCCAGGGAGTATACCAGGTAGGAGGTCATGTAAAACTTAGAGCTCTTTTTGACGTTGACAAACTGCTCATTGAAGCAGTTGCTGATGATGCCTCCCCAGTCGAATGAGGTCTTGGTGTTAACGTCCTCATTCCCTCGCAGGATTTGTTCATTGTAGTAGGACATCCACTCTTGGAAGTAGGCGGCTGCCGGGAGACCCATGACTCTGCTCAGCATAGTTACAAGGTTGTGGTAGTCTTCGTGGAAGTCACTTCGGAAGAGTTCCTGGGGAACCTTCGCAGCGCTGCCCCATTTCTCCTTAAGCCAAAGGAGGTTGATTGACTTTTTGCACCCTAACGGATTGGCATCCCACGCCGCTTGGCATTGTTCCAAAGTGGGGACCTCCATATGTGGGAACGTAGGGATGTGGAATGTTTTGGTGATCCCCTCTAGCGACATATCCGCGAGGATATTTCCCTCTTTGTCCACGATTGTTTTGGTGTCCACTTGATAGGCCTCTTGGTAGGCCATCACTAGTTTAGGTGCTATGAGAGAGGGAGGGAAGTTGATAGCCTTGGCGATTCCACTCTGCCTTATTAGTTTGGCATTCTTTGTAGTAGGGTTGACCTTGACCCTCTAGGTGAACTCATCTATGTCCACTTGGCCGATGTTAGTATCTGAAATCTCTTTCCAGTCCGTTGAGACCTTTGACTAGAGCGGCTTACCCTGAAACTGAAACTTCATCTGATCCTTATCTTCTTTTCCCCGAGCGGCTCTCCCTGATTTCTTGCCCTTATCCTTTTCGGTGGAGGCCCCTGAAGTGCCTCCAGCTGATTCCATATATCCTGCAAGCGAGGGCAAAGTCAACACAATAAAATATTAAAGCGTTCATGTTAGTCCACATTTTAAAGATAACACCTAAATAATCATTCAAATATATCATAAATTTTATCCTTAGATGGTATCAATCTTCGTTTCAGGGCGCTTGGACAATCCGGGCCTGGAGGGCTAGACTGCCCTGGCAGGAATGCTGTCGGGAAGGGAAAACGCTGCTGCGAGCTCCCGGAGACCCTTCTTGGCCAAATTTTAATGTTTTAGGACATCCATGACAGAGAACAGCAAATTTTAGGACGTGGGTCGAAGTCAGATTATGGATTTGAGCTTGCTTGGGCCGATCTAAGGGGCCTCAGAAGTATCAGGCCGGAAAGCAGCCAGGAAACGACAGTTGGAGACGGCGGACAGCAGGCGGACATCTGGCCGTAGAAACCTAGAGTCGGGGGCCCAGATGGCGAATAGGCAGCCAAAGTGAGGTTGTCCTCAAGGCCCGACGGCCTTCGGCAAGGCGGGGCCCAGCGGCTAGGAAGACGTGGCACGCCGGGCGCTGCGAGATTCTCATTGAGTTTAAGTCGGCGGCAGCGACGGAGACTTCGGGACCCGGCGACCGGGTAGGCGCAAGGTGACGGCTGTCGCAAGACTCTTGGCTAATTTGAACAGCGGCGGCAATACAAAACTCGGGGCCCAAAGGGCGGGGAGCCGTTGGGGCTCCGCTGTCGAGATTGGCGAAACCGTCACGGAGTTTCGGGGATGGAACTCCGGACGGCCGGGCCCAGAAGGCTCTGGGGCAGCGGGGAATTCGGCAAAGTGAGCTGACAAAAGGAGGCTCGGGTCCCGAGGTCTGGGAGGATGGGGCGAAAACTCCGACGGCAGAGTTTGCACGGACTTCCATGGGTGGAAGTCCGGAGCCCGGGGCCCGGAGGCGCGAAAGCGACCGTTTCAAAAGAAGACGGCGACGGCGAAGGGAGGCCCAGGGTCCGGAGCCCGGGAGGCAGGGGTTAGGTTTGCAATTAAAACCCAGTGAAATGCGAGTGGAAATCTGATATAGGAAACCCGGATAGCCGGGCTCGGAGGATAGGACTGCCGTCGGAAGGTTTGGTGTTTTAGATCTGACGGCGAAGCCGGGCGGCGAAGGCCGACATCGAGCCCGGGATGCCTGACCGCCCTGAGCAAAGAATAGCCGTGACCGAGAAAAGTCCTATGTCGGTGGCGAGGGCCATTCAAATGGGTTTGGGAGATTTCTAAGATATGGGTAAGGGGCGCCATTGAGTGTTCTTCCATTTGCTTTATTTTAACCAGTTATTTAATCCATTAAAATTCCCCAAAATGATGAAAAAACATGGGAGGGCAAACGGGAATGGCCTACCTCGAAAGTGCACAGCAGGGTGATGCAGGATCCACCGGGGGTCGATGGAGTGAAGTTGATGGCGACGGTAGTGAGGCAAATGAAGGCGTTGGGATCCTATTGCTCGGCCTTGCAATTTTGCTCCAATTTGCAATGTGAAAATCACATTGGCGGGTTGGGTATTTTATACCCCAAGCGCCATTAATACGCGCATTAATTGCAGGTACGACCGTGCCAAAAGTTGGTGGATTTGAATTTTAGGTCGGCAGCGGCGGAGACTCCGGGACCTAGCGGTCGGGAGGGCTGGAGGCGATGGCCGCTGGAAGATTTTGTGACACCTTTGAACGGCCATGGTGGAGAGAGGTCCGGGGCCCGGATGGCAGGAGGCTGGAAGGAACTCACCGGCGAAGGTTTCTTCATGCTTGGGTGACGGCGACGGCGAGCAGCTCGGGGCCCGAGGGGCGGGCGACCGCCAGAGGCTCGCCGTCACAGACGGCGGGCCCAGGACGGAAGTCCGGGGTCGGACTTCTGGGGCCCGGGGCCCGAAGGGCCAGGCACCGCTCGCCAAATCCTTGAGGAATTTCAAACAGAAGATGGCAGGGCGGGCCCCACAGAGCAGAAAGGCGCTCGGGGATCACCGCAAAGGGCGGCAAATGCAAAGGGGAAGCCCGATAAGGGAACCCCGGAGGCTCGGGCCCGGAGGGGCCTAGGGCCGCCCTGGAGCCCAAAAATTCCAGAGGGAACCCGTGAGGCCCCGAAGGGCCACAAAACCCAAAAACAGAGGCATGGTCGATTTACGATGAAACCCTAGAGTGACATCAACCGTGCGAAACATCAAAAAAAGAGGGGCACACAAAACGAGGCAGTCCCAAAAGACCCGACGAGGCGAAAGAAAATAGGGTCCCCATTCCGAACGGGGCGTGTGTGCTAAGGGCACAACACTTTACAACTATACAAATTTTTAATTTTACTTTATTTAGTCAAGATTTATTTTTATTTATATTTTTTTTAATTTGAAATAATTCTTATATGAATAAAATAAAATAAAAATCAATATTTGCAAGTACTTTTAATTGATTAGTATGAAATTTAATTTTTAACATATTACAGCAAAAACTAATTCCAATAACACTTATTAAAATGATTTGTGAAAAAATAATTTTTAAATAAAAATATAACAATAACATAAAAATCTAAAATATTTCAAAATATCAAGCTCATAAATCTTCTTTTAGAATTATTTCATTTTTTCTTTGATATCCATGACTTAACTCCCAAGGTTCATTGCAAAAGAAAAGTTTTTTTTTTCTCAAATGATTTCTACTATATGCATTCATCTTCTTTGTAATAATTGGAGGTGTGGTCCTCTAGTGGATGCATGATGACTTTCTTATGTGATTCTTCCTTTGAGTTGTTCAAATATGGTGTTTTGAAAATTTATATGTGAGTACTAATTGTAACTCTTCCTTTTATGTATTTGTCCACTTTTTGTTTTTATCCAGTAATTTGGGAAAGAAAATTCTATATATTTTTGAAATGACAAAGTTTCCTTCAAATATTTTGATAGATTCTAGTAATTTACAACCTTAAAGTAATTTCTTCTACTAATGATTTCAATATAATTCCTTGAAGTATAGAAAGATAATCTCTCTTTGAATCCCTCTAAGTATAGTTTCATATATATTGAATCTTGCAACATGATATGGTGAATCCATGATTTATAGGATGGCATGATCACAACTTTGATATCATTGCAATAACCCTACTAATTGTTTATGTAAAGAAGTAGATTTAAATATTTTAATTATAACTTTTAAAAACTCATATTTCTTTACAACTTATACATCAAAGTTCATAATCCAAATGAATAATTATGCTAATAAAGAAAGATAAAATTTAGAAAATTTCATAGTATTTCCATAAATTATAAGATTACATCAAAATACTTTGTCATAATAATAACAACAATAGTTACAATAATAACAAAAAAAAATTGTAACTACATTATTGAAATACACAATAACTACAAATTATACAACTGTGTATTATATACATATATTATATAAATCATATAATATATTTTAATAATATATTGAATATTTAATGATAATATATTTATTATTAAATATTTTTTAATTGTAATTTTTTTTATCATCTTTCCTTATGTATATTTATTATTAAACCATCTTATTAAATTTAAAATTTTATATTATTTAAACTCCTTTATAGAGGGCATCTCTATTTAAACATGCTAACACCTAATTAATCTCATATGTTTCTACTTTAAAATGATGTGCAATACCATTACTCCTAAATAAATTATTTTTTATATTTATTATATGTTTTATTATAAAATTATTATAATAATTAATATTATAATATGATAGTTAATATGATTAGGGTTAGAGTTAGCGTTAGGATTAGGGTTAGGGTTAGGGTTAGTGTTAGGGTTAGGTTTAGGTTTAGGATTAGGGTTAAGGTTAGAATTAGGAATACAATTAGGGTTAGGGAATAATTATTTTAGGATTCTAGGATTAGGCTTAGGATTAGGATTAAGATTAGGGTTAGGGTTTAGTTAGGTTATGGTTAGAATTAAGATTAGGGTTAGGGTTAGGATTAGGGTTAGGGGTAGGATTAGGTTAGGATTAGGGTTAGGGTTAGGATTATGATTAGGGTTATGTTTAGGGTTAGGGATAAGATTAGGGTTAGGGTTAGGATTAGTGTTAGGGTTCAGATTAGGGTTAGGATGGGGGTTAGGGTTAGGATTAGGGTTAATTTTTTAATTTTTTTGAGGGTTAGGATTGGGGTTAGGGTTAGGGTTAGGATTGGGATTAGGGTTAGAGTTAGGGTTTAATTAGGTTAGGGTTAGGATTAGGGTTTGGGTTAGGGTTTAATTAGGTTAGGATTAGGATGAGGGTTAGGGTTAAGGTTAGTGTTACAGTTTAATTAGTGTTAGGGTTTGGGTTAAGGTTAGGATAAGGATTAGGTTATGGTTAGGTTTAGGGTTAGGATTAGGGTTAGGATTGGGGTTAGGGTTAGGGTTAGGGTTAGAATTAGGATTAGGGTTAGATTTTTTAATTTTGTTTAGGGTTAGGATCAGGGTTAGGGTTAGGGTTAAGATTGGGATTAGGGTTAGAGTTAGGGTTTAATTAGGTTAGGGTTAGGATTAGGGTTAGGGTTAGGGTTAGGGTTAGAGTTAGAATTAGGATTAGGGTTAGGGTTTAATTAGGTTAGGATTAGGATGAGGGTTAGGGTTAGGGTTTTGGTTAGGATTAGGATTATGATTAGAGTTAGGATTAGGGTTAGTTTTATTAATTTTGTTTAGGGTTAGGGTTAGGGTTAGGATTAGGGTTAAGGTTATAATTAGGAATAGGATTAGGTTTATGATTTAATTAGGTTATGATTATAGGATTAGGGTTAGGGTTAGGGTTAGGATTAGGGTTAGGATTGGGATTAGGGTTAGGGTTAGGGTTAGATTTATCATCATGAATAGGGTTAGGGTTAGGGTTATGGTTAAGGTTAGGGTTAGGTTTATCATCATGAATAGGTTTATCATCACAAATTTAGATTAGGGTTATAATTAGAATTAAAGATATGGTTATGAGTATGGTTAAAATAGGGCTTGAGTGTTCAATTATAGTAAGGGTTCAATTTTGTTATGATTTTATAAATGATAAAATTTGCTTAGGGTTAGAGTTAAAATTGGGATTAGCGTTGGGGCTATCATCATTAATATGGATTAGGGTTAGGGTTAGGGTTATCATCACGAATAGGTTTATCATCATGAATATGATTTTCATCATGAATAGGGATTAGGGTTAAGGTTAATATTAAGGTTAGGGTTATAATTATGGTTATGGTTAAGATTAGGTTTACGGTTGGGTTTATGATTATGGTTAGGTCCTAATCCTAATCTTAATCTTAATCCTAAACCTAACCCTAATCCTAAACCTAACACTAACCCTAATCATAACCCTAACCTTAACCCTAACCCTAACCCTAACCCTAATCCCTATTTGTGATGATAACCCTAACCCTAACCCCTAAACCCTAATCCTAATCCCTAAACCCTAGCACTAACCCTAACCCTAATCACTATTCATGATGATAAACCTATTTGTGATGATAAACCTAACCCTAATCCTAACCCTAACACTAAATCTAACCCTAATCCTATTTGTGATGATAACCTTAACCCTAACCCTAACCATAACCATAAAACTAACCCTAACCATAATCCATATTAGTTATGATAAACCTATTCATGATGATAACCTTAACCTTAACCCTAACCCTAACCATAACTATAACTGTAACCCTAATCCTAACCCTAATCCTATTCATGATGATAATCCTATTCATGATGATAAGCCTATTCATGATGATAAACCTAACCGTAACCCTAACCTTAACCATAAACATAACCATATCCCTAACCCTAACCCTAACCCTAAAACTAACCCTAATCTAAGTCGTTATCGTGATAAACCTATTTGTGATGATAACCCCAACCCTAATCCCAATTTTAACTCTAACCATAACCAAATTACTATATTTTATCACTTATAAACCTATCCCTAACCATATACCTAACCATAATCCCTATTCATGATGATAAACTTATTTGTGATGATAACCCTAACACTAACACTAACCCTAATCCATATTCATGATGATAACCCTAACCCTAACCATAACCCTAACCCCAACCCTAACCCTAACCTTAATCCTAACCCTAACCCTAACCCTAATCCTATTTGTGATGATAAACCTAACCCTAATCCTATTCTTGATGATAACCCTAACCCTAATCATAACCATAACCATAACCCTAACCCTAATAGTAATCCATATTCATGATGATAAACCTATTCATGATGATAACCTTAACCCTATCCCTAACCCTAACCCTAACCCTAACCCTAATACTATTTTTGATGATAAACCTAACCCTAATCCTATTCTTGATGATAATCCTACTTGTGATGATAAACCTATTCACAATGATAACCATAACCCTAACCCTAACCCTAACCCTAACCCTAACCCTAACCATAACCCTAACAATAACCCTAATCCTAACCCTAATCCTAATCCTAATACTAACCCTAACCCTAACCCTAACCCTAACCTAGATCCCTATTCATGATGATAACCCCAACCCTAATCCTAATTATAACTCTAAATCTAACCAAATTACTATATGTTATCATTTATAAACCTATCCCTAACCATAACCATAATCCTAACCCTAATCCCTATTCGTGATGATAACCCCAACCCTAGTACTACCCTAGCCCTAACCCTAACCCTAACCCTAATCACTATTTGTGATGATAAACATGTTTGTGATGATAATCCCAACCCTAACCCTAACCATAACCATAACCCTAATCCCAACCATAACCATAACCATAACCCTAACTCTAATCCCAATTTTAACTCTAAACCTAACAAAAATACTATATTTTATCATTTATAAACCTATCCCTAGACATAACCCTAACCCTAACTCTAACCCCTATTTGCAATGATAAACCTATTCATGATAATAACCCCAACCCTAATACTAACCCGAACCCTAACCCTAACCCTAACCCTAATTGCTATTCATGATGATAAACCTATTCATGATAATAACCCTAACTCTAACCCTAACCATAACCCTAACCCTAACCTTAATCCTAACCCTAACCCTAATCCTATTTGTGATGATAAACCTAACCCTAACACTAACCCTAACCCTAATCCTATTTGTGATGATAATCCTATTCATGATGATAACCCTAACCCTAACCCTAACCATAACCATAACACTAACCCTAACCATAACCATAACCCCAACCCTAACCCTAATCCTATTCGTGATGATAAACCTAACCCTAATCCTAACCTTAACACTAACCCTAATCCTAACCCTAATCATATTCGTGATGATAATCCTATTTGATAAAACTATTCGTGATGATAACCCTAACCATAACCATAACCCTAACCCTAACCCTAACCCTAACCCTAACCCTAACCATAACCATAACCATAACCATAGCCCTAACACTAACATAACCATAACCACAACCCTAACACTAACCCTAACTCTATACCTAACTTGAATTCTTATTCATGATGATAAACCTATTTTTGATGATAACCCCGACCCTAATCCCAAATTTAACTCTAACACTAACCAAATTACTATATTTTATCATTTATAAACCTATCCCTAACCATAACACTAACCCTAACCCTAACCTAAATTTCTATTCATAATTATAAACCTATTTGTGATGATAACCCCAACCCTCATCCCAATTTTAACTCTAACCCTAACCAAATTACTATATTCTATCATTTATAAACCTATCCCTAACCATAAGCATAACCCTAACCCTAATCCCCATTCATGATGATATACTTGTTCGTGATAATAACCCCAACCTTAATCCTCATTTTAACTCTAACCCTAACCAAATTACTATATTTTATCATTCATAAACCTATCCCTAACCATAACCATAACCTTAACCCTAACCCTAACCCTAACCAAAGATTTATTTTAGATTTATAATTAAACCCTATTAAAAAGACAATTGTTTTTCATCATTTTATGATTTTATTTCTATTCTATTATTTAAAAATATTTTACAATGACATGGAAGATACTTTTCTTTTTTAAAGATTATGTGTAATAGTAAATTTAGAATATTTCCTTTTTTATTTAATTTTCTATTTTTTCAATTTTAAACACATTAATTTAAAAATTTTAAAAAAAGAAAATTGTTTTTCATCTTTTTATGATTTTATTTCTATTCTAATAATACATTTTTTTTTTTACAATGACATCAAAGATACTTTTCTTTTTTAAAGATATGCCAACTTTTTATTTTAAGTATATTAATTTAGAAACTTACTTTTATATTAAATAGTAAATTTAGAATATTTAGTTTTTAAAATTAGGCAACTCTATCTTATATT
>VDFB02273342.1:0-28557 GCA_007258455.2 Sequoia sempervirens | reverse complement strand
AAAGTAGAAGAAGGAGAACATGAGAGCTTACTCGAAAATCCCTATGCCAAGTCATATGTTTTTGATAAGTTGCATCATGAAGAAAGGGAGTATGTCACATGGGAGTTAATCTTAAGACATGTTTTCCACATCCCAAGCTTGCTCTTATACGTTCATGAAAGGTTAATGATTAGTCAAAAGAGACAATGACAAGTGACATACAAGGATAAGGCTTTCTAACCCCTTACCCCCACTAAGTGTAGGACAAGGGTGAACCTAGAATGAATGATGGTATGATGCCCCTTGCAATAGATGCAAAACATGCAATAGTGAGTATGTGATGATCCTACAACTATTGCATGGCAAGGAGTAGCAACTAATGCTATTTATGTGGATAAGGAAACAAAGTTTCTTCTTGATATATGTTTAATGAGATATCTATTCATTTAGGATGTACCAAGGGTAGATTTTTCTTGGAAGAATCTTGAGTGATAGTATGGATGTTGAGTGAAGGTTTTTTGGATGGATGAACTTCTATGAAAGGACAATCATGAAGACCATGATTTGGAAGAATTAGGATGGGTGTATTGTGAGCTTGTTTCTTGTGTAATGGCGAGTAAAGAATGATAGGATTATTAGGTGTGTCCAAAATAACTTTAGCACACATAGGGGGATGATTAATGGTTGGAGTTTTTTGAGTATCAATAGTGGTGATATAACAAGAAGGCTCTTTTTGGTTTTCTGCTTTCTCTAAGGTATCATTCTTATGTGCCATAATATTGACCCTAGGAGGAGAGCTAATATGTTCATCACATGTCATAATTGGATTTGGAAAGATAGCTTCATCACTCATATGAGAGGCATCAAGAGAATGATAAATAGGAGTTTCATGGTTACTAATGATTGGAATTTTTTTTCAAAGAGATCTTACATCACAATATCTTCTAACACTAAACTATCTTCTTCATGTGTAGAGAAGATAGTAGGAGAAGAAAAGGATGGATTTTCATGATTATTTATACTAGGTAAGGGAGGAGAAATGATTTCAGATTTGTGTGTCATAATGCCATTGCAAGGGGGAGGAGGAGGAAGGAAAGAAAGACTTGCATGATATTCAATAATTGTGTCTTCTTTCATCAAGATACCTGTATCATCAATGGGAGAGATATCAGGAGAAGAAAAAGTATGATTAACATGATTATCAAAGCTTGCATCCTCTTGTGTCAAACCTTTAGTGGATGAGCTAGGAGAGATGAAGTCTTTAAGAGCTTCATCTAACATGCCTAACTCATCACTACAAAAAGGTTTGGGGGATAAGTTATCATCAATTTGTTTAGGCTTCTCATGGAAAGCTTTAGGGAATGAAGTGAGTGAGATAAAGTCTTGAAGCACTTCATCTAACTTGTCTACATCACCACTACTAAGAGGCTTATATGAGAGGGTTATTCAAAATTGAATCATTTGTTTAATTGGATTGTTTGATATTTTTTGTTTTTTTTTTTCATTTGATAATGAATATGAACTAAATGAACTAGGAACTAAGGCTGAAAATGAAAATTGCGAAAGTCTAAGTGCCATGAATGTAAACAATGCTTATTGCTAATGATTTAAATGTAAGAGAAGCTATGAAAATGTAAAAAACAATGTAAGGACATAGAATCAAATGAAACTTTCCATATTTCAAACAAAGTAAATTTTTGATGACGCTATGCAATAATCTAAAAGATGAAGGATTGGAAAAGCAAATGTGAATTTTAACCATGCATGAAATGAGCTAACGTAAGCTAAATCTAATGAAATGCATGATATAGAAGCTCAACCAACTGATATAGATAACTAATGGAAGTAGATAGAAGCATACAAATAGGGTTTTCCGCTCTATAAAAGGCAGTTTCAGGGGTCAAAAGGGACTAATTCGCCCAGGGTGGCGAATGAGTCCCAGTTGGACTTGTTTCAAAATATTTAGAAAATGTTGAGTGATTTTTATGCTTTCTGAGTGCTATGATGCAAGCCTAAGTTAAAAATGAAGAATTTTAAAAAAATTACATGAATTTATATGCCAAAAATGCAACCTAAATGCACTTTTTATGAATGCAAAATTTGAAACCTAGCATGCAAAGGAAATCATGCATTTAACCCTATTGCAAGATCAATGCAAGGCTAGATATATGATGAAGGACTCCAAAATCAGACAAGAAAGTGTTCTACAAAGCAAGTTCACTAAAATGAACCGTAGATTTTTGGGTAGGCTTATAGGCTACTCTTGCACTCTTAGGATGTTTCACCTAAAAGGAGAGAGATAAACCCTACTCATAGGAATCTAGGTGGTTCACTCAAATTAAGATATGTGTATGTTACTAAGGCTAAATGAGATGATCTAAATGCAACTAAGATAAGAAATTGATTGATTATGAATGCAAAACCTATGAAAAAAGTAATTTTTGAAAACAGATTGTGTAATTCAACAATACTTATAAATGAATGTAAAACTAAACATAAATGAATCAAACTGAAAGTGTGCACCTGGAATGTGGATGAAGACTAGAAATAAAATTTGAAATGTTGTTGATGTTGATTTTTAGGCTTTGAGTGACTCAATCACCATTCTGGGGGAATTAGTCCTAGTTCTACAAAACTGTGTCGTAACCTGTTTCTAACAAAAGGGAATCTAAAAATGTAGAAAACACAAAATTGACCTAGAAGTGGGACTCATTCTCCACTCATGGAGAATGATTCCACTTTTGAATTTTTGAATATTCAAAGGTGGATTTTAGAGAATTCGGTCTGTACTTTGAATCTCCATAGGTGTTCACTTTTAAAATTCTGATTTCTAAACCTAAAAGTGAGTTTTTGTTGATATTTTGACTTGATCAATGAGGAGAAGACTCGAATAGCCTTGAAACTTGATATGGAAGAATAATGATAAAAATGTGAATTAGGGTTAAAAGACTTATATTTATAGGAATTTCACCTATTTCACCCTTTAATACCTCATCATAGGTCAACATGAAGTAAAATTAAACTTAAATTTCACTTTTTCCCACTTAGAGGTCAAAAATGAGCCAAATGGGACTCATTTGCCACACATGGAGAATGGGTCCCACCTGGATGGGAATAATTCACCATGCATGGCAAATGGGTCCCACAGGGGCCATTTTGATAGCTGTGATGCTAGTAGATAAGGAAATAAGGTTTAAATTGCAACTTTGTCAGGTATGTGAATGTAAAATAGGGCTTGGGACACAAAATTAAATTTGAAAGTGTAATTAAATAAACTTCACAACACTCAAATGAGGTCCACTTATCCTAGAAAGGCACAAGAACCAATGTGAATGTGCAAGACACATTACAACAGTAGTTTAACATTAGGTTTAAGTTATAAACCTTCTATATTCATGTGAGGATGTATTTAAATATATTTTATAATGTTTAATTAGGGAGAAATGGGTTTATTAAGTCTAGAAAAGTGTGCAAGTATCTTACAACACCTTTACAAGACACCGTTAAAAGCATGTTATTCGATTTGCAAAAGTCCAAGACCTAGTGTGGATGCATAAAATACCTCACAACACCTGAATCAAGGCCTCATTAAGTCCAATTTATCATGAATTATTCCCATGTCAAGCAAGAGGTACTTTTTTCTACGGTGCACATATTCATAGTTATAAATGTCTATTATTTCTATATTCTTGTATCTTGTTTTCATTTTGAGTATGATATATTTAGTACTTTGCACATATGTATAGTAGAGAGGACTTGATCCTTTGCATAGTTGTCAAAATTTTTCATTGGAGAAAGAGAAGGACAATGATCAAAGAATTTGATCTGCAATTTTCTTGTTCAATAGTTGGCTATATCTGTGTGAATGCAAATATTTTCCTCCCAGTGAAATTGTAAATATTGGTCCTATTATGGAGACATTTGAGACATATAAGCATAGTGGTTGACATGATAAATGCAATTCATACACATAAAGTAATTAATGCTCATAAGAATATTGTAACAAATATGGACTTGAAACTAATATGCTCATTTACTAATGCATAAGAGTATACTTGATTTTTCATTTTTCTTTTAAGTAAATTAGGAAAATAGGGGGACATTATATATAGTGGCAAGTACTTAATAGAGGGTGTCATGGAGCATGAGCTTTTTTGGTAGTGGGTTGGTCAGCTATGAAGCAATAAAATATTACGAGATTCGAATTAGAGAAGGAGATGCACAATATGTACTCGCTTCTTCTGCACCCACTAGCCCTCCAACACATATCACACATTCTTCTTTGTGGGATTTACACATATTGTATTGACCAATCAAGCAATAAACATATAATTAACACATTCACTACCCCACAATTCACAAGACCTTGCTCAAATCACATGTAACTTAATGTGCCTACTTCACCTCCTAGCCCTTCTAACAACAAGCAATACTTCTAGTTATCAAGTATCATAAACACATAGCGAATCCATTGACGACCACTACACTTTTACATAATATCAAACATGCAAAACCACAACCAACAGGTAAAAAAATGACAAGCTTTTCAAAAAATGATAAACAAAGGATAATAAATATTACAAAAAAATAGACCAACATCATAAATTTTACAAAGCATTCCTTGTTAACCATTGCAACACCAACCAAACATCATAAACATAGAAAGAAGCCAATCACTAATTTAGTACACTACCACATAATAGCAAACATCATAGAACAAAACTAAAATCTAAAAACACACAAGCTTTTTGACAAACAATAAATAAACAAGAATAGGCACAAATAAAAGCCAACTCTCACCTCATATTTCATGAATTAACTATGCATTTACTACTTCTGTACCCACCAACCCTCCAACACATCTTGTATATTGTGCTTCCCAAGCTTTCTTGACAACATACTAGCCACTTAAGCAAAAAAGCATAATTAATGTATTCTCTGCCCTCACAGTCCAATAGATATTGTTCAAAGCACATGTAATTTAATGCACCCAGTTGCCCTATTAACCTTTCCAACAACAAATATTTCTTCTAACTATCAAGTATCATAAACATGCAACAAATCTATTGACGACCACTACAACACTACATAATAACGAATATGCAAAACCACAACCAACAACTAGAAAACCTACAAGGTTTCAAACGAATGATAAGCAAACGATAATAAACACAAACAAAACTCAACACTCACCTAATATTTCAAAGTATGGAAAAAAATAGATGAACCACTCACTAGTTGCACACCGTTCCTTCAGCTCCTCCCTCATTCAATCACTACATAGAATCACAAGCATCAAAAATAGAAACAATGCAATGATTGCAATAGTAAACTTGGTAATCCATTAAATGCAAACCTCATGGTATGGGTTGGGCAACTGGCATGAGTACAAGTACAAAATACATAGTTGATTCATGAAATATGAGTTGAGTCCTAATTTTTGCTTATTGTTTGTTTATTCTTTGTTCAAAAGCTTTCTTGTTTTGCCATGTGTTGTTGTTTTTGGTAGCTAACATACTCTAGAATGCTTAAACAATATAGGATCAATTGGTACAATGTGCAACTGGTGAGTTGCTTGTTTTTCTATTTTTGATACTTGGTAAGTGGAAGCATTATAGGAAAAAGTGAATGGTTTGAATAGGGTCTTCTGGTCTGGGCATGCATTGAAAGTATTAACTGCATGTTAATTGCTTGAGTGGCCATTGGTTTTCCATCAAAGCTTCTACAGGAATTTGTCCAAGATGTATTGGAGGGCTTGTGGGTACACACATAGTGACTTGATAGTCTTTGTTGAACAACTTATGTGGTTTTAGCTGATGGTTATGCTTTTGCACGTTTCTAATTATGTAGAACTTTGTTGTTGCTAAGTGGGTTTGATTTTGGTTTATGATATTTTGTAACTAAAAGTGTTTGTTACTGTTACAAGGGGGAGGGGGGAAACTTGAGACAAGTGAGTAGAATTAAATGAATTGACCATGTGTTTATTGCTTCAGTGATTAGTAACCTATTAGTAGTTATTTTGAAAAGAAAATCTAGCAGTTGCAGCAGTAGGTTAATTCTCGGTAAAAAATAGTTCCATGTTTGTGGATTAGATAACATGGAATTCTTTCAGTATGGACTGTTTGCAAAAAATATAATGGGTTCCTAATTTTCTGATTTGGGTATGTGCAGGATCATCGTGCAAAAAATAGGCCCTTAAGTGGTAAAAAATTAAGAAAAATCAATGTTAGGCAACTTGACGTAAATATTTGAATAAGTTATCTATATTATTTCAAAAATATGTAAGAATAGAATTTGTAGAAAATTGAATGTAGTTTCTAAAATACTAGGTTTATTTAAAAATAAATAAAATCTATTTGGTGAAAATTTGAAATTCGGTCGATAGTACTTAAATTTAATTGAAAAATAAGAAGTAGAGTGTCTGTCTAACCACCCTAACCATAATAAAATGATAATTTTTTGTAAGACTTTATATATAAGTAGAGGACTTATGTGCGGATGTGATGCATATTTTTTTGTAATTTTTTTCCAAGTAAATAATTAATTATGAATTTTTATTACAACTTTTTTAGAAAATATAAAAACTCGATGCATCGACCACCTTAGCTTGGTCAAAAATTCATGAAATTTAATTTTTCTTTTTAATCCTATAGTATGTAAAGCATAGAATGTGACACATGTTTTGGATTCAAAAATATGATATCGTTGAAAGTTATAGATGTTTTTCAATCAACCTATTGATCATGACTTTAATTAAGTAATTCTAATAGAAAATGAATAATAATTACTTATTAAATTCAAATTAAATCATAATTTATATTTTTGGAAAGCTGAGAATCTCCTCTAAAAACCCTTTTCGTTTCATTAATTTTGGGTGAAAAAAAGTCATCAGCCACATACCCTACAAATATTGCCACTTTTTGGCACACCATGATCTTGCACATACCCATTTACTTAAACAAAAATGAATAATACAGTACCCTTGGCAATGTATTGAATTGTATAATTTAAACATTTGTGCTTTTATTGGTTCTTGCTAAATAGTAGGTCTACTATGGCAATCGATGCATTTTCTTTTGAATTAGCCACTTGGCCAATGAGATTGTATTGTTTAAAATATTTTTTCCTTTTCCGTATAGTCAGAGTTTAATGAGAACAATCAATATAACAAGGAATACTTCTAGTTGTCAACTATCATAAAGACATAGTGAAGCCATTTACTTGCAGTCAACTTTTACAGAATGACAAATATGCAAAAGGCTAAAGTATTCACAAGCTTTCCAACAAATGATAAATATACAAGAATAAGTAAAAACAAAATCTAGCCCTAAGATTTCGTGGGTTAAATGACAATAGGGTGCTGGTAAGAAGTTGAGTCCACTTTTTGGCCAAAAAGTGGGTGTTTTCCCTAATTTTTAGAATTTAACACATTTGATCTTAAAATTTGAAGCACTTAGAGATGGAATCTTCAAAAAAGTCACTTATCATAAAACATAGTACTCAGAGTCTAGTTTCCAAATATGTAATTTATTTAAATAACCAAATTTTATAAATTGAGTTTCAATAGGCATTTCTAAAAACCACTGTTTAAAAGTCACTTTTTTTTTACCATAGCATGTACGTGTACGACATCCATATTTTGACCTATATTATTATATTTTTCTAAATCCTTTTGGGAAAAGATTTGTGACTCATTGAAGCTTGTTTTTTATTTTTTTTTGTAATTTTTTATTGAATTTATTTTTTGGTTAAATTTTTATTAGGCATATTTGTCTTTTTGAAAAATTGTCGTGTACGACACGCATAAAATGACCTAAAATTATCATTTTTTATTTCATTTTTTAAATTGAAATGAATTGTCTGAAGTTTATTCTCGTGCAATCCATTCGTCAAAATGTTATGTTGATCAAAAGTTATTAAAATAGTAAAAAACCCTACTATTTAAAGTTTATGGACCAATTTTATCAAAAATTAATTGAAAAATTGAAAAAGTAATCCAATTGTAAAAAAATTTACGTATTTGGAATTTGCATTGTCTCATCTAAAATGTGTTTTAATTTTGTCAAAAAATTCTGCAAAAAAAGTCGTCAGCCATATGTCCAAACTCAACATTTTTTTTTGACATTGTTAGGACCTTCAACTTGGAGGTCAAACTAGGTTGAACGCCTTGGTTTGGATTCCCAATTCTTTTCCAAAACCAATATACAAGGTAGAATCCTGACTAAAAATTCATATTTTAAAAAATGGGATCTCGTTTCATAAAAAAATAAAAAATTTATGGTTCTACGAAACAAGATCCCATTTTACAAAACAGGATCTTGTTTTGAAAATTTCTAAAAATGAAAAGTTTCCATTTTAGAATGTTTTCAAAACAGGATCCATTTTGAAAACTTTTGAAAATGAAAAATTTTCAAAATTGGTTTCCAAAAATGGCAAGTTTTCAAAACGGGATCCTGTTTTAAAACTTGCCATTTTGAAATTTTGGAAAATTTTCAAAATGGGATCTTGTTTTGAAAATTTTCTAAAAATGATTTTTTTTAGAACAGGTTCCCGTTTTGAAAATTTAGGCTCAAGATCTCGAAGCTAAACGATGTCCCTTTTTTTAAAAACGAGATCCCACTTTTTAAAATTGGGATCCTGATTTTTGCAAGCCAATTTCATTTTTTTGCCTAAGGCAAAAAATTCCACGTTTCATGGACTCATCTTCTTGTATTTACCCAATAAGCAAAAATCAAACCCAACACTTTCCTAACATTTCATGAGTTAACTATATGTTCACTGCATGTTGGAGTAGGTCAACTTTGCAATTGTATCATATGCATTGGATATGGCATGCATGTCTGTCAATGTATAGATATTGCATTAAATGTTACTATGTCTACTACTCAATTTTGTTTAAATAAATTGGGAGAATACAACATTATATACTTTTGGAAATTTCATGGATTCACATGCAATGAACACATAACTAGTTCGTGAATTCTTTGGGGAGTGCTAGATTTTGTTTGTGCTTATTCCTGTTTTATTATCGTTTGTTGGAAAGATTGTGGGTCTTGTAGCTCTTTGTTGCATTTTCGAATGTGGGTATATGTGCAGTGAATGCATAGTTAATTTATGAAATTTTAGGCAGTTGCTAGGTTTTGCTTGTTTTTATTTTTGTTTGTTGAAAAGCTTGTGAGTTTTTGAGCTATTGGTTGGGATTTTGCATGTTCATTATACTACAAAGGTGCATTGGTGGTGAATGGCTTGGCTATGTGTTTTTGACACTTGATAACTAAAAGTATTCATTCTTTGATGTTTGCTATTCTGTCGCAGTGTATTACTGGTAAGTGTCTTGTTTTTGTGTTTATGATGCTTGGTTGTTATTACAAGGGCTAATGGGAAATGCTTGGGAAAATTTACCATGTTCGTCTATTTTTTTGCATACAAATTAACCAATCATTCTCTACTTATCTTCACACTCGCTATACAACACATATTGTGAGGTTTACATTTAATGCATTAAACATGCACTGATTGGTTGAGCACCGACCAACCCATCACCAAAACTTGCAGTACATGCATCCCTCAATTAAATATTTGCCACAATATATAATGTTACCCAAAATATATAATGTTCCCCTATTTTCCTATTTTACTTAAAGAAAAATTATAATTTGACCTACTTAAACCATTGGAAAAAGAGATAAACTATAATTTTCTAGCACAAAAAATATGCAGTTTTATCCTGACTATTGCATGTGGTTAATGTATAGAGTTCTTGTGAAGTTTTTTTCATGAAATAAAATAAACCAAATAGACCATTGCAATAAATTTTTTGTAATCATTTAGAGATAGAATTCAAATTTCATAGGCTTTGCTTGTATGCTAGTGCCTATTGAAACAATAAATCTAGAATGAATGAATTCTAGTTCTCTATAGTAGGAAAGTGTGTGGTCAACGATCTAAAAGAGTTTTGATTTTAGTAGCAAATGCAGTCTAGTAGATATTGGGACTAGTTCCTATCACTAATACCAATATATTATGTTACCTAAAAGTAGTTACTTGGTAGAAAGCAAAAAGTAGTTTCATGTTTATAAATCACATGACATGTCATACATTATGCTCATCTGTCTCTATGGGAAGCCAAAATCTTGAACAAGTATTCTCTTTCACTATTTACAATTCTTCCAATACATAATTTTGAAATACATTGCAAGAATTAAATTTCATTGTAAACAAGGTGGTAGGAAAGTACAAGAATATGACCTAAAAGCCTCTTGTTAAAGACCCAAGTTGATTTGTAGCAGAAAATATCTTTGTCCTACACTTTGACTATAAGAGACAACTCCTGTGACAAGTAGAATGCAAAAAAATCAGCACAAAACATGATGTTGCTTTGCAATTAGTTACAACTATTTTCAAAAATTTATTGTGTTTCAATTGTGCTAATTTTCTTATAAGAAAATAAATATTAAAGCCACCGCAATAAATGGGAAAATGGGCAGCATAAAATAAATTTCAAATTATACAGTGTAGTAAGTGTTCATGGTGAAACATTGGATATGGATTGCATATGGCATGTTTGCGATTATACATTATTTTGATTGCAAAAGTAACTTGTGTTTGTGAAAAAAATAGTTTTGTGTTATACGCACATTGCAAGCTTTAAAATTCATTGGAAAGAAAAGAAAAGAATGATACAAAAATATGACCTTCTACTTTGATGTTCAAAAGTGATAAATATTCATATAGTGCAATAGATCTTTGTATTTGGATCTAGCTAAAAGAAATGGTGCCTGTGAATGGAAGAAATTCAACAAATGTGCATACTACATGACACATAATATGCTATTCTTAAACATAAAACATAGAAGCGGGTGAAAAAAATTGTGAACGAAAAAAAGAGTAACGCAATAAGTTTTGCACAGTGATTGCTGCCCAAGCAAGGAATACATAGTTAATGCATTATAGGCATGCATAGTTCACAAAACTAACATATAGTACATTATTCATTAAAAGTTAAGACAAAAACATATGATAAAATTTGCAAAAAAAAAGAAAAAATTGATAATTTTTTAAAACGTTAAAGACATTGAATACAAATTTTGTAACCAATACAAATGAAGAAACCAGTTCAAGTGAATTTTTTTTTGTTACACGTTTACATATGAAATTATTTCCATTCTTACCATCTATGTTTTCAGCCAACATGTGAAATGTATGCACTGTGCGGAAGCATACAAAAGCATCCCCATTTATACCTATTTACTATAAACATATGACAAGGTATTGCAATTGCTACATACTATCAGCTTAAGCCTATTGTTCTAGGCACGAATCTTCAATGGTATAAGTCATTTACATGCAACACTATAACAAAAAATGGACAAGCTTCTGAACACATGATAAACAAATGAGAACAAGCACAAACAAAACCTAGCACTCTCCTAACAATTTATGAGTTGACTATGCATTTGTTGCACATGTACCATATGCGAAAGTGCAACAAAGAGCTAGAAAACCTTCAAGGTTTTTAATGAGCGACAGTAGAACAAGAATAAGAATAAACAAAATTGAGCACTCGCCTAAGGTTTTATTTATTAGTTTTGTGTTCACTACATATGTACCCACAAAGTTATGAAGTATCATAAACACACAACCCAACCATTTATGAGTAGTGCACTTTTATGTAACAATGATCATGCAAAAGCATATTGAGACACTTAAAAGCTTACAAGCTTTCTAACAAATGATACACAAACAAGAATAAGCATAAACAAAATGTAGCATTTGCCTAACATTTCATGAATTAGCTATGCATTCATTGCACATGCATCCACATGCATTAAATGCAAACTTCACAATATGTGTTGGAAAACTAGTGCATACACAAGCAGACAATGCATAGTTAATCTATGAAATATGAGGCATGTTCCTTTTTTTGCTTATTGTTTGTTTATTGTTTGTTGAGAAGCTTGTGTTTTCATTTCCAACGCTAGTGATTCTCTGCAATGCTTGAACAAGGGAGAAGTTGAAGGAATGTTGTGCAATTGGTGAGTGGGTTGCCTCTTTGTTTTTCATACTTGAAATATTAGGTGAGTTCTGGGTTTTGTTTCTATTTATTATTGTTTGCTTATTGTTCGTTGAAAAGCTTGTGGGTTTTCTAGCTGTTGGTTGCGGTTTTGCATGTTCGTTATTCTGTAATAGTGTAGTGGTCATGAATGGCTTTGTTGTGTGTTTATGATACTTGATAGCTAGAAGAATTGCTTGTTGCTGGAAGGGCTAATAGGACAATTGGGCACATTAAATTACATGTGCTTTGAGCAAGGTTTGCTGGACTGTGGAGGCAGAGAATGCGTTAATTATGTGTTTTTTCCTTGAGTTGCTAGAAGGCATTCAAGAAAGCTCGTAAAGCAGAATGTGTGAGATGTGTTTAAGGGCTGATGGGTAAAGAAGTAGTAAATGCATAGTTAATTCATGAAATGTGAGGTGAGGGTTGGGTTTTAGTTATGCTTAGTTCTGTTCTTCGATGTTTGTTATTTTGTTGTAGTGTACTATTCATGAGTGGCTTTTTTCTATGTTTATGATGCTTGGTTGGTGTTGCAAGGGTTAACAGGGAATGCTTGGTAAAATTTATGATGTTGGTGAATTTTTTTGTAATATTTATTGTCATTTGTTTATCGTTCATTGAAAAGCCTATGGGTTTTTTTGCTGTTGGTTGTAGTTTTGCATATTCATTATTTTGTAAAAGTGCATTTGCCACCAATGGCTTTGCTGTGTGTTTATGTCAAAGCACCTTTCAAAATTTGCAAACACTCTAAAATATCAAACATGGATTAGTGATATGAAAACATTTTAAATGCTCCTATGAAATAATGCATGATGCCTCTTCAAACAAGATAAAAAAATAAACTACTTGGGTATGTGCAGGATCATGATGGACCAAAAAATGGCAATATTATGGGTATTTGTAGGGTATGTGGCTGATGTCTTTTTTTACCCAAAATTGATGAAACAAAAAGTGTTTTTAGAGGAGATTCTTAGCTTTCCACCAATATAAATTATGCTTTAATTTGAATTTAATAAATAATTATTATTCATTTTCTATTAGAATTATGACTAAAGTCTTGATCGATAGGTTGATTGAAAAACATCTATAACTTTCAAACGGTATCATATTTTTTGAATCTAAAACATGTGTCACATTCTATATTTCACATACTATAGGATTAAAAAAATAAAAAATAAATTTCATGAAACTTTTACCAAGTTAAGGTGGTCAGACATATGAGTTTTTATATTTTTTAAAAGTTGCAATAAAAAAATCATAATTAATTATTTACTTAGAAAAAAATTACAAAAAAAATGCATCACATTTGGACATGATTCCTGTACTTATATATAAAATATTATAAAAAATTATTATCATTTTATTATGGTTAGCGTGGTCAGACAGACACCTATTTCTTATTTTTTTCCTGAAATTTAAGTACTACTGCATTGAAATTTCAAATTTTCACCAAATAGATTTTATTTATTTTTAAATAAACCTAGTAGTTTAAAAACTACATTCAATTTTCTATAGATTATATTATTACATATTTTTGAAATAATATAGATAACTTATTCAAATTTTTATGCCAAGTTTCCTAACATTGATTTTTCTAAATTTTTTGCCACTTAAGGGCCTATTTTTTCCATGATGATCCTGAACATACCCATTTAGAAGCATGAAAGAGACATGATGCACACCTATTCCATATTGGATTGGTGTCACTTGTCAAAAATGACCCTTTCCCAACCCTTGACAAGCTTGATGTGTAGATGATAATGGGAAAAATTAGTTCTCAGTTTAAGAGAGTAAATTTGCATGAGAGTATACATGATTTGATGAAGAATCATCCCTCTACTTATAGATTCTCAAGTTGAAATAATGCTCATAAGAGAGCAATGTGAGATAAATATTGGACCAATGAGATGAAGCCACTTGTCAACTTGTGATAGGCTTGAGGAATGGGCACATTTTGGTCAATGTGCCAAAGAGGGGGAGATTCAAATTTGAAAATGACAGTTAAATGCTAAGTTTGACCCTTGCAAAAGACATGTAAGAGACATGTAAGACCTCGTAAACATATTTTTTGATGTACATGCCAAATTGGGGGGAGATTCAAACTTGGAGAATATTCTCCCTTTATGCCAAGTTGAAAGTAAATAAAGATTAAATGATAAATCAATTAAATGAAATTTTATGTGCAAGTGGCAAAATCTAGAGAATACAAGTGATCAGGATTAGCATTTAATAATGGATTAGATTAATTAAAATGATGTTAGATGTTTTTGACCTATTTGACTTAGATTTAGGGATTTAAATCAAATCAAAGGGAGATGAAAGGTGATAAATATTTAATTAAATAAATATTTGATTTATTTAGCTAAGGGGGGTAATGATAGGATCAAATTAAATAAAGTTAATTTATTTAATTTTAGATGGATGATCCTTAGAGATTAAATCAATTAAAATTGGTTTATTTAATTGATGTGTGAATATAAACTAATTAAATGCATGATGTGAATTACATGTGTCTATATTTTTTCCCTCTTTGAAGCAATGTACTTGCTATGTTGATTCAAAGAATAAACTTGCCACGATCAAAAATAAAAAAAATTCTAATTTGTTGGGTGTCCTAGTGGAAAGTACACTAGTAAATTGCCCCCTCGAGAGATCGATCGAAAAGATTCTATTTGAAGGTCAATCTCGTGATAAAGAGGTTCAAACTGGATGGTTATGGATGATGATGCAAATGAGATAATTTTAAGATGCTTAGAATAATAAATCTATATTATCTTAAACTTAAATGATGATATGATGTGAGATGGATGAGATGAATGATGTGATATGCTATGATTATGCAAATGTATGATTTATGCAAATATATGATTTATGAGATTCTTAGACTAACAAATCTATATTATGATGATGAACATGCATGTGGGATGATATGTAGAATACTAATGGTTCATGGATGTAGGATGGATCACTGGTGATGATGATTAACTATTCATGACGTGATGTTAGTGCAGAAAAGAAAAAATTAGATGATGACAAGAGGATCCAAGAAGCCAACTTTATGAGAGATGATGATGAGAAATGATGATGATAGATGGATGATTTGCTTATCAAGGATTGGGATTTAAAAAGGGTCACTTACCTTATGTTTGATAACATGCATAAGCATGATGCATCAAGGTATAAAGGACCAGGATGGCATTGTACTTAGTGTGATGGACTTTGACTCAAAAAATAGGTAGGAGTATTCTTGTTCACACCTGAAATACAGAAACCTTGTGAGGATGCACTTTAGAAGTTTCAAACATCTCGGACCAAAAATTGGAAAGGTATAACCAATCAATGCAATAGTCAACAAGCTGTCCAAAACATCCTCTATACATATCTAACAGAGCAAGTATTTTCCAAGGTTATTTTACAAGAACGTCCAACGAGCACAACAAACAAAAGGATAATGATTGTTACCCCATTCCTATCTCTATATATCCTTCATTCGGATATCATCGAGAGGTCCTTGGACTGAGTGCAATAAGATAAGTCAAAAGACAAAGATAAAGCACACAAACAAGCTGATGTTCTTCAATACCGCTAACCAAAAGGGAATGTGTTTTAAAGGATAAGAACTGAAACTATTGCCAAAAGATCATGCCCATTGTAGGAAGGATACATCCTAGGACATGTTAGTGGATGGTGGTACATCATTTCGTTTATCCAAAGTGCTCTTTCTAATAAATAATTCCCCTTGTAGGAAGGATACATCCTAGGACATGATGTTATCAAATGATTGATATGGAACTGATTGGATAATGGGCTACCAATGTGAAGAGTTGACCAATTTGTTTACATACTAACTTAGACTTGAGACTTGACATTTTTGAGTTTTCACTTTTAACCTGCTAGACTTGTTTCTAACCATTTCACCAAATGTTGAGGATGATGATTAGTTTATTATGGGTGGTGTTATTGTGGGTACAAGCGAGATGAGATGGATGGATTTTTTAAAATATTTGGATGTTTTTCATGTTTTTGGAATGTTTTGAGGTTATTTTTGGGTTTTTGTATTTTTTAAATGTTTTGATTTCGAGGTTTTTCAAATGTTTTTAGATTTTGTGTTTTTTTGAATGTTTTTGGATTTTGATGTTTTGGATGTTTTTGGATTTTTCGATGTTTTGGATGTTTTTAGATTTTTCACACGATTTTGACAATTTGGATATGGATGTGCATGATGATATCAGTGTTATACTTAGGATTTTTTCTAAAAACCAAGCTAAGGTTGATCGATCAAATTGATGGATTGATGATGATAACATTGTTGAGGATGCACAACAATGCAAAGATTGGATTAATTAGGATTGATTAGGATTGATGTTGATAACATTGTTGAGGATGCACAACAATGCAAGGATTGGGAAAGATATCCCCAAGATGATGATTGGATCAAGATTGTGATGATAACATTGTTGAGGATGCACAACAATGCAAGGATAGTGTTAAGCAACACAAGGATATCCTGATGATTTCTTGATTGGATTTGATTGATCATGATTGATGAAGCTTGGTTTGAAAAAAAAGATGTTTGAATGATTGATGCAACATTAACATGAAAACTAGATGTGACTGATAGTGATTATTTGGATTGATGTTTGATGAAAGATGAAGCTTGATAAGGAACATTTTCTCGTCAAAATATACCATGGGCTAGTGATTTGGATTATTGCTCACAAGTGGTGGACCAATTTGATTTTATGTTTTTCAATGTTCAGATTGCCAAATAAGTTGGAGGATATAGATCAAGATTTATTCTCGAAGAAAGATGTAAATATCTTTCCCTAGTGTCTAGCAATGTATGGAATGTCATGGATAGATTCCTGGATAGGTGTATGGATGGATGGATATGGTAAGCATGCAAAGGATACCAAGGATGCCAAGGATTATCTTGTGATAAGATACAATGTTCAGATAAAGGAATGCTTCATTGGATAATGCTTTATGGCTTAGATAATGCTGCATAGGATAGGATCAATGAAAATGACCCATGTCAAGATGTTTACCATAAACAAGTGTAAATTGTTCCCCAAAATTTCATCAAGATAAAAATAACTTGGATGATGGATGCAGATAGATGAAAATGGATTGGATAAATGTTTTATGGATGAATGGATTTATTATGGCTGAAATGGATGGAATGCTAGATTTATTACAGATGGGATGAGATACTTTCACGTGAAATAGAAAACATAGATGCTCGATTCTACACATGACACCTGTTTTCTAGGTTTTCATCATGGTACCTACCTAAAGTGCCACTGTAGTGGTTTTCATTAGAGGATGATTTTTTTCTCTTTACTATTTTCAATTCTTTTTCTAATTTTTTTGGATTTTCATAATTTTTATTTTTTTGGTTTCTTTGAAAGATTCATGTTGACCCACCTAGTGGCATCAATGTAGATGCTTCTATCATAATGTGCCATTGGTATCCTACCTAAAGAAGTTGCTTTGCTAAGATATGTGCACTTGAATGCAACTTTTGGGATTCTTGATCTACTTTATTGATATCGGGTTTAACTCTATCTCTGTGCAGACATCGCGATAGAGTGCCTTCTAAATCCTTATGATGAAGGGTCATTGCCAATACATGGTCAATGTGATATGTAGTGTCCCTTCAGTTTCGACACACTGTTTAGTTTGATTCTGCTTGATAGATGCTTTAGTGGATTATGATACTATGTTGTTTTGTACTTCGTGGATGATACTTTTCACATTTTGATCATCTGGTTGTGTTCATGTGATGCTATTGTGATCGACACATATGTGATATGGTTTATTAGTTTATGAGTTTTCATGTGGTTATCATGTTGAAATAATTGCTTATGATTGATCTTGCTCATCAGTGTCAGTGAAGAAGACAGTGTAGCATTACTCATTCGTGAGTACCCTACTACGTTGTAATTCTTCTTCACGTTGTGTTTTCTGATATAAGTATAAATGTTTTAACATTGATGTTTTCTGCAATTATAGGTACCGGGTAATGGCTCCACTTGCTTGACAGGTCTGAGCATACCCTAATTTAATAAAATTATGTTGATCTAGAGATATTGACAGGTCCTTATTGAACCATCATTCTTTATCAAACAAGTATCTATTTGTTACCCCTCTTTGTTGTCCTATTTGTTCTATTGTGTCGTATATGTCTGTATTGTTTTTGTTTAAGAATTTAATATTTAAGTTTAACGAATATCTGTTAATGTATTTATAAATGTTTATGATTATGTTTGTGATTTAATTTATTAATTTAAATTAAATAAGTTATTGATTTTTAAAAGTGAAAGTTATTTTCTTTGTAAATGTATTTAATTAAATATATATTGTTGTTTTATTTGTGCAAACAAGATTTATGAGGAAATAGATATTTTCAACATGTTATGAATGTTTGGTTTGTAGTTGAAAATATGATTTGATATTAGAAGGGTGAGTTGAACTGTTTGATCTATTTTTTTGATTGCATAATGAACAATTAGTTAAGTTTTATGATTGAGAGTTAATTGCATGCATTAAAAAGTTTGAGGGGTTGCAATTTTTGGATTCACAACAACACTCTGATGGCAATAGTTTTTAGAAAATTTTGCACGACAATTGTTTCGAAAAAAAAATTATCTTAAGATTTTGTTTACAAGTATAATTGGAGCTGGATTGATTTGAATTTCATTGTCGAAAGCCTGGTGAATTTATAGTAGAATTGACAAAAGTTTCAGAGATTCATTTTTAGCCAGTTATCAAACTTTAAACAGGTTTTCTTCTTGATTTTAAATTCTTGCGTTTAATTCTGAAAAAATTGTTGTTTTGTAAAGAAATTGTTTTGCTGAACCTGCACAAACCACAATGAAACATATTAGAAGGATATTTGAACTTTAAGGTAGAAAAGAATAAAAACATTCTGCAATTAAAATATTCCAGATCTGAAATCGTCTTTAGTCTGGCTGTGAAATGATTGTAATAGCATAAATTTGAAATTTAAAGAAAAGAATGAAGATTTTCCTTTATTATAATAAATAGATATAAATAAATCTATGATTTTAGCATTTAAGTGGCTGTAGATTAAATGGAGGCATCATGATGTCCGTGGATTATTGTGATATGAATTACAAATTTTCTGTATTGAGAAAAATATTCTTTTGTTATTGATATAACTCTATAGCCAAACTTTTATTTATACTCAAACTGTAAATCTACAAACTTATCACTATATATGGTGCACCTAGGGATATAGAGTGATTATGTTAATATACTGTTTGATAACCGCCATTCTTGAAACTTTTGAATATACCATTGCTTAGTACGTATCAGTTATTCTGGTATTTTCATTGACTAAATACCTATAGATTCATAGCATTCTATTTTATTATAAATCTGTCCATTAAATATTGTGCGCAACCTCCTTATAAACTGAATATCCTGGCTTTAATGTCGACTTTCTTATTTTGATGAGAGGATTTTAATTGATTTTTACAATTATTATCCTTGCCTAAGATTGTGCGCGGCTGTAGCTAGGGGTTAGAGAGTTTGACCATGGAAATATCCTTGTGCAATATAAAACTGCTCCTCATCAGTTATCCTTTAACTTTTAGATTGGAGAAATTCCCCTAAGATACTGTATTCTTTGATTATTTCCTTCATGCGCCTAGTCTTGTTCTTTCCGCGCCTGTGTTTACTTGGCATATGCATGCGTTAAATGTTTAGGTGTTATTGAGTTTCCTGTACTATGCCTAGAGAGGAATTAGTATTTATCTCAAATAATCCCATTCACCAGAATTTTTACACTCTGAGTATTCTGTTGAAATCTCAAAGTCAAAATCTTGCATGGCGTAGTAAATTTTTTGTAAGCACATGCAGAATATATATATGTGTAGTTTATTTTTGTTTATATATATCATTAAAGAAAATTAGTGTTTATTATTGTTAATTTCTGAATAATATTACCAGCACAGTTTTCTTTCATTATCTTTTTGAGAAATTAGATCTTCACACCTTCTTAATTCCTACGATGTGATTGAGTTGATAATTATTATTAAACCATATGTCTTCTTTACTGATTACCCTGTAACCATGCCTGTTCATTGAGTCATAATCACAGATTAAAATGAAATCTGTATATAACAATTTTGTAGGGCGTATGTAAATAATTATTATTAAACCATATGTCTTCTTAACTGATTACCCGGTAACCATGCCTGTTCATTGAGTCATAATCACAGATTAAAATGAAATCTATATATAACAATTTTGTAGGGCATATGTTAATCGATTGCTTTAGTTTATTTTGATATTTTTTTCTTGTTGATATCTCTTGCCTGGCGTATTAACTAGCATTGAATACAGAAGAATTTATAGTTTAAAAGTTTGTTATGTGTTAATTCTATAATTATTTAACCTTATTTAAACTTAGAGGAGTAGTTATTTTGAAACTGAAAGATAATAAGACATTGTAACTGCCAGTTATAATAGGCGTAGACTTAATTGATCATTTACATCTCTTGTATAGGATAAAGATCTACCGGATAAATATAGATATATTTGCTTTAATTTAAGATATCAATACATAGCCAATAGTTTGGCGTGGCATACTTATCTAAGTGATAAGAAATTATAAATGTTTTGTTTGAAAGTTAATATATATATAGTTGGATAGTTTTCTTTTACTATTTAAAGTTTTAACCAATGAAATGTGTAAAAAGAAAAGATTGGATTACAAAGTAATATATATTTCTGAATTATTTATAGAATATGATTTATATGGTTGTTATAAAATAAATCTTAGATTATGCTTATGATAAACAATAACTCATTGTTTAATATCTTTGTTTGAGCTTTAAATGTTAGTTTATTATTATTTTATCTATTTTGATCTATTTAGAAATTCAGCCATGAAAGAAATGTTAGTCACCTTAGAGAGGTTTTCATTGTTCATTATTTGGGACATGAATGTAATATGTCCTTTAATAGTTTAAATCTTCCATGCATGTTGGTTGTTCCTATCTTTTGATGTTGAGCCATGTTATAGAAAGAGTGGCTTGCGGTAGGGGCTGAAATCCTAAAAGATTGTCTGGGTAACGTATTGTAGGTATGTAAATTCAGTGGAAACCTAACTAATATGCTAGGGTTTGGGTAGAACTAAACATTAACTTAGATAAAAAATTTCATCACCTACTTTCTTAATGCTTGTTTAGATTGAGAAAAGGCTGAGAAGGCTTGGAATGGCTAGTCATCCATCTTGTCTTCTCGAAAGATGAAACGACTCCACATTAGTCTACATAGGGTTTGAGAATCGGTAGAGACTACTAGGGTAACTCTTGGAGGGGGCCGGTAGTCTAGGAAGATTCACCAGGGTAACCTATCCTGATAGTGTGATGACACTCTTTGTCTATTCCATGATTGTGATCCTTGTGTTAAGTTGTCTTTAGTTGTGTTTTGTCACTGGGAGTTTATTTGTTATGATTTGATATCATTATGTCGTGATGTGAATGTATACCATGTAAATGTAATGTTCTGTCTTCTTATTTGTGGACCTGTCATTATCTCCTAGCACAGAAGGAGTGGACCTTTGGGTTCCACGTGGTTGGGAGGAAACCGTGCTATACCTTCCTTGGATTTTCATGCAGTTGATATTATGCTTACAGCTAGTTCCAATTACTTCATTGTTCGAGACAGTGGATGTGGAACGTGTTCATGGATATGGATGTCATTTATGATGTGATCATTATCTTCTTTGTATATTTACCTCTTGTATAAGAGCGTACTCATTGTATCATCATAATGATGTATTGAGATTCATTGAAATCTCACATGATGTAATATGAACTTATGGTTGTCTAAATTGTATAAAGTTATGTAAACCAGATCATTCATGGCTTAAAATTTGTACTTATAGTTTATGATAATGTGTTGAGTTTATTTATTATTTTTATGTAACATCGTCTTGGAATCCTTATGGTAGTTGTGTAATTAAATCTCTTTAAAAAAAAAAAACTATTTAGTTAATTTGTTCTTTACACTTTGTTTTAATGGAAACCAAGGCGGGGCGTTACATGAGAATTGAATATTATGCATGGAGGCATGGATGGAGTGTGTTTAGGGATAAGAGATGCATTGGTTGATAGTTTAGAATCTTTGACTCTCTGAACTTGGGAAGATGAGCAACGATGGGTGGATACAAAAGTGTGTGTGGAATTAGGACCAACTACTTGATACACTTTGTACGTCGCTTGAAAAGCCTACTTTTGCTTTTTAGACCTCTTTGATGGATACTTTTCCCATTTTTATTTTTCCCCATAGTTTATTTGACTAATGGAGTTTGATAGGGATAATATTTCTCTGTATTCTTTGGTATCCATTTGTATTTAATTTTTCCATTATGCTTCTCAGCTTCTTTTGCTTTGATAAGTTCATTCTTCGTACTTTGATTCAAATCTTCCTTTTGACGCTGGTCCCAATTCATGGATGGGGTGATGGTTGGATTAAGATTCATGATGTAGTTTGTTGTAGTATTGGCATCGGTTTCATCATAAGGATTCTTCATGCTCCTTATGTTGACGTTTGCTTGAGACATAGTTTCCCCCAGTATTGTTGAAGTAGTACCTTTATGCTTTGATACTACTTGTTCCAAGAGCTCTTGTTTAGAATGCATTCTTTGATAAATAACCACTGCAGATGATGTTATTTTGATTTACTGCTCTGCTAACTCTAGAATATCCTATTCTATCTGACTTGTTTCCTTGAGTGGATAATACTGGATATCTTCATATATGATGTCCTGAGTCTGAATTTGGGATATATTTGGTCTTGATGTTGATAACTCAATTTGACTATAGGAATTGATAATCTACTCTTTTTGTGTAATAGAATCCTGTTTAAGATGAAGATCATCTACATGTCCATCCGCAGAAAGAATCTCATGGGTAAATGGAGGAGTATGTGCTACATGGATATGATCATCTTGCATAGATAGGAGAGTGTCCATTAGATTATTGTAGTATCTTGAAGATACAAATTCTTGATCTTGATTAATTTTAGAATTGCTTTCGACATGCTTTGGATCAAGTTCTTGACATGGGTCAATTTCAAAGGATGGATTGCTTATAAGGGATTCTTAGATATCTTCATTAGGCATGGTAAGTGGTTCAATATCTTCAAGTGTCGATTTTAGGGTTCCTTCAGTATCTGTAACCATGAGGTCAAAGAGGGTCAACATGTCTTGGAAAGGACCATTGCTAGACCTCAGCGAAAGATTTTGATCTTGCCTTGGAATAAATTCTTGAGATATGTCCTCTAACTCATAAGATGATGTAGAGACATTTTCAATAAGATCATTGGTCAATAGATTGTAAATTATGTCAATGGGATCATATAATTCTAACACTCTTGGAAATAGATCACTAAAAAGTGGCTCTTGATGTATGGTGAGTTGATCATCGAATGGGGTGGAAACATCTTCAAAATGCTCAGTGATGGATTGATCTTGATCATTGTCCCCAATAGTTATCATTTTTTGTGTTTTTCCTTGTGTTTGTTGGGTAGCTTGAGAGGCTTGTTGCACTTGTTGAGCTCGTGTTGCTTGTTGCATGGCTAGATATTGTTAGATGGCCTTTTGGTAGGCCTGGTGAGCTTTTAGCGCAATGTTATATTGTCTTGCTACATTTGGTTTTGATTGTAGTGGTGGTGGATTTGAAATCATGTTGGATGTAGTGACAAGTGGTTGATATATGCTTGGAGTGATCATGGAAGTAAGGGGTTGAGATATGATGGGTGTGAGAGTGGTGGTTGGAATGATCAAGGTGATAGGTCCTTGGGAGACCATGTTTTGATTTTTTAGGATTGATATTGTCATTTGATTAGATTCCATCCGTTGGTGTGATGTCGATGGTATATTCAAAGGTTTTGATGTGATGACTTGATTGGTGTTAGGTGGATTGATTTGGATGGAGTGATTTGTGCTAGGTAAAGGGGGAAGCCCTAAACCAAGGAATGATGTTGATATGGGTAATGGTGATAGCGATGTCTCTTGGCACAATGACTCAACTATTTATGTAAGTGTAGCAATTTGATCTCACCAAATTTGATCTTGATTTTGATCTTGACTCCCTTGATATAGTTGATTTGGTTTTTGTTCAAGCAGATTTGGGATGCATACTTGTGGTTTTTGAATGGGATCACATGGAAAAATTGATTTTGAACAATGTTCTGATTTGGGATGATGTTGAGATTTGGCATGATAGGATGAATTTTAACATTGTTGGTGTTGGGAGTCACATTGTCTTGATTTATGTAACTTTGATTTTGCATGGTGTTATCCTGACTTGCATTAATACATTGAGTTGTTAATGTCTTGCTTGGACTTTGAACAACATTTGTATGATTCTAAAACATATCCATTCCAAAGTTTTTCGGATTCATGTTTGGTAATCTTGTACTTGGTACATTCACATTTGGAATGTAGGGATTTGATGAGATATTGTTCATTTGAAAGCTCATGCATTGGGTGTTTGGTTGATGGATTTGTAGGTTTTAATTTAGATCTACCATTAGGAAATGTGTTCCAATATTTGATTTTGGCATACTCACACTTTTTGTACCATTGACATTTGTAGAAAGTAATGATCCCATGTATGGATTGTATAAGTGTGATTTTTGATAATCAATTGGCATTGTAAGGCTTTGAAAGTTCAATTGATTTAGATTACTCATGATGTATGGATCAAGTTTGTATTCCATTTTCTTCTTGTATTTTGACCTTGTTGCAAAAAGTGACCTCTAAGGTGTTTAGGACCAATGATGAGATGAAGGATGAAAGGGGTGAATGATATGGATGTTTGAATGTTTAGGGACTTTGTATCAATGCTAGACTTAGGGCTTGATTTCGATTGCTTGATTTGGATAATGAACTTGTAAACCCTAAGATGTTAGATGTTATCTTAGGATGAACTTGTTCAAAGGATTGCTAATTCAATTAAATGTATGAGAAAGGATACATTCCCATACACCTAACTAAACAAGATGATTTTGATTTTGATGATTTACCCAAGTCTAGAATGATGTTTTCAAAGCTCTAAAGTTGTTTGTGGGATAAAGATGATAAATGTTTGGATGAATGAAGTGTTTGATTTTGATCCTACTTGACTTACAGAGACTTTTTTTACTAGGCCAAGATATTGAAGAACATGCCTTTCTCTAAGAGTAATTCAAAATCAAAAGACCAAATTTTGCATGAAAACCATATGACCAAAAGATGCCAAACACATGTGTGGGGTCCAATTGATTCAATCTTTCCTTAATGGATTTTTTTACCACAAACACTTCTTGATTAGCTTTCAAAATGAATGTCCAATGTACTAATTTTCTTTCATCCCACAAAATGCATTATGCAGAAATTGAGGAAATCAAGGAAAAGGTTTCCTAATGTTGACCTTAGTGGGAGAAAATTGAGATGAAATCCAAATGCCTAGAAACCTCTAAGGACATGAATCCCAAGAGAAAGCAATAACATGTGAATTTTTTCAAGGATATTGCTTCTCCTAAAGCATTTGAGATTTGAGGCTCATGTTGAATGTTGGTTTTCCAATGTTTTTGATCAAAGCACTGTGTTTTCAAACTGACTCACAAGCAATATAACATCCTAGCTCAGTTGGTACATTTTTCTTGGTGGGCTTGCCTCATGCCCTTCGTAGAAGAAGAGATGATTTTACATGTAACCATGAAAAGAGTATAAAGGTATGATAAGAATGAAGTCTTAACCTCTATACTTCAACCAAGATTGGACATGGCAAGTAACTTCTTAGAATATAAGTTCCAATGCACCACTTTGATAAACTCATTGGATGGACTAGTTGGTTACTACAAACAAGGGTTTTAGTTTAGACTTTCCATTTGTGGAGATTGACCCATACAACGAGAGTCCCTTTTTAGATCCATCTCATTGGAGCCAACCGCGTGATACTGGCGTTTACTCCAATACCCACATTTATATCCCCGTTGGAAATACTCTTAGCTTTAGTGTGTTACCATTTGATTTGTTCCCTTGGGTGAGTAATTTTTCCACAAGGAAGGCCCTCTAAGATAGACAAAAGTGAGTAAACAAATTCATAGTTCGATCAACCTTAGTTTAGAAACAAAGGGAGAACACATGCAATAGGTTTACTCACACTCACAAAGTGTTTTGTTCAATTTTAGTTCCCAAAATGAAGTGTGGAGGCAATCTTTTATGCAACTTAATGTCATCAAAAATACTTTTGGTTCTTAAGATGTCTGTGAAGCGTGAGAGAAGTGCATACGCTTGTTTAGATGAGATTACTTTGAATAAGAGATTACAAAACACAAAAAACACATGTTCATTTTAAGCCTCAAAGCAATGATGAATTCGTTTTAAGCACCAAAATTCAAATGTGAAGTTTTTTTGTTCAATTTTAACCCAAAAGTGAAGTCTAGTCAGTTTCTAAGGTTGAATTTTAATCAACTTGAAAAGAAGATCAAATCAATAGTTGATTTTAAACTGAAAATTGAAGTGAGAACTTGTCCTAGAATAGAAAGCAAAAGAAACAATGAAAGCCCTAAGAATTTAAAAATGCTTTGTGAATTTTAAGTTTAAATGCCTAATTTCCTTTGACTCCAATTTGCTTGCTCAATTCCAACGCTTGATTTCAAAATCAACCTGACATGTTCAACCATCAAATCCACAACGACATTCTTTGGGAGACAATATTTTGTCCTTGAAATCACTTCACAAGCTTTCCCACTCAAACTTTCAAACATAAATTTTAATATCACGCGGCTTAAATCCATTCCTATTTCTCCCAAACTGCCAGTAAAGTGATATGAAGGTATGAGACTAATGAGCTACTAAGAGCTCTTAATAAAGTCAGAAAGCTTCACCAATGGCCTTAGCGATATTTCAAAGCAGGAATTTGTTGAAGCACTTTCTTTCTCAAGCATAAAATTTCTGTGATATCTCCTTCTGAATGAGCAATGGTTGGAATAGCAAAAAAATTTCTTTGAAGCTGGCTTCATACATTCTTGAATAAAGATTAGAAGATAACATGCAAAGGCTGCAAATTTTCTGAGTTGGGGGGGATTGAAACTGGCCTACAGTGGTATAGAAATCATGGCTTATGCATGAGACGTATTGGAAATGAGATCATGGGATTAGAATCCCTATGGATGGCCTACCTAAAGTTAATAAAGGTGGCAACATGACATTGCTCATGGAGACCAGGCTTGGGCCCTCTGATTAGTTCTCCCTCTCTAATGAGCTTGATTGGATCGATGCCATTGAGCGCCATGGTAAACTCCACAAAAAGCTCAACAATGAACTCAAAAATAGAAAGCCCTTAGCATTGTTAGTGAACCTAATCAAATAAAAGATTCTCTATAAGATTCATTTGAACACAAGAATAATGCAAAAAAAGCAAGAAAAACATAAGGAAACATTATTCTAATGATCAAACTAGCATCTTATAGTGGATTGGTGCTTCTTCAATGTGGAAAGAGGCCCTTTCCCAATCCTTTGCTAAGCTCCATGATGAAGATGATTTGAATATGATATTGAATGCTAAGAGATGGATTCAAATGATAATGATATGGAGAAAGATCTAAAGATTGTGGAGGATTAAAACAATATAGGAGACCTCTATTTATGGCCAAAAGGGATAAAAGAATTCCAAACATGGAGCATGTGGGACTAAAGATCCACCAATGAGAAGAGGCCACTTGTCAATTTGTGATAGGCTTGAGGAATGAGCACATTTTGTTCAATGTGCCAAAGAGGGAGAGATTCAAATTTGAAAATGAGAGTTAAATGCTAAGTCTGACCCTTGCAAAAGACATGTAAGAGACATGTAAGACCTCATAAATGTCTTGTTTGATGTACATGCCAAATTGGAGGGAGATTCAAACTTAGAGAATATTCTCCCTTTATGCCAAGTTGAAAGTAAATAAAGATTTTGATAAATCAATTAAATGCAATTTCATGTGCAAGTGGCAAAATCTAGATAATACAAGTGATTAGGATTAGCATTTAATCATGGATTAGACTAATTAAGATGATGTTAGATGTTTTTTGACCCATTTGACTTAGATTTAGGGATTTAAATCAAATCAAAGGGAGATGAAAGGTGATAAAGATTTCGTTAAATGAATATTTGGTTTATTTAGCTAAGGGGGATAATGATAGGATGAAATTAAATAAAGTTAATTTATTTAATTTTAGATGGACAATCCTTAGAGATTAAATCAATTAAACTTGGTTTATGTAATTGATGGGCAAATATAAACCAATTAAATGCATGATGTGAATTTCATGTGTCTATAATTTATGATACTTGATAAGTAGTATTGGTTGTTGTTAGAAGGGCTAGCAGGGGAAGTGGGTACATTAAATTACATGTGCTTTGAACAAGGTCTTGTGGACTGTAGGGTAGTGAATGTGTTAATTATGTCTTTATTGCTCGAATGGTTAGTACGGTATGTGGAAACCTCAAAATGCA